>JAUJYQ010000084.1:0-11806 GCA_033995645.1 Hemileius initialis | reverse complement strand
TACAATATAAGAGTTTGATTTACAAATCAATTATTTTTCCTCAGAAATTGAGTTCAATTAGATATCTATGTGAACGACATTTTGTCTTCGCTCGTAGTCACCCATTATCTGGTGAGTCATGCCTTGAGTGACCAAATTAGTGACAACTTATTTAATTATTGATTTCCAAGAGAGCCACTCAAAGGTCACTGATTAGAGTCAGTAGCCGTTGGCCAGTGTTTTCCATTGTTTATTTAGATTAGCTAGATCAATAATTGGCTCGCTTATTTTGCATGCTCAATAATTGACATATAATTAACGAGACAATTGAGTCTTGTCTTGTGATTGTTATGAGGCAACACATTCAGCCAAATGGCAGGATTTGGCAGCGACTGAGCGCTCACTCTTTGCTTGATTGCATCCATCATTAATCCCATTTATTCGTGAACTAGAGTTTGCGATCGTTTTGTTTGTATTTTTAGTTCAAACACTATATTGTATGGCAAAACGATATATTGTGATGAGTCTGTAATTTAGCCAATATTTGTTAATCTGCAAAAAGCAGTGCAAATCTATAGCCAGATCTGTATCGACATTAATGTTATGCACGGCTCGGATCCCAATCGATGCAAGCGATGCACTTTTCACCGATAATCTACACTCAATACTACTCAATACAAGTCCTCAAACTTAACTCGTAGTTTACTAGTTAACAAGTTGGTTCACTTTTTCGTCACTAATTTTCCCCTATTTATAATATTTCTTGCATTCTATTCCTGTGAGTTAGCAGTTATATCGTAGTGATTGACAGAGCGATAGTGTCAGTGATAGAGCGACGGTCTATACTGTCCGTCCGACCGAACCAACCGATTGTTGTGTCAGTGGAGAAGTAGGTCAAGAAGTGTGTGTTTGTTGTGCTTGGTTTGGGATCTGGGCTTCGCTACAGTGCGAGGCACTCGTTGTCTCACTCGACTCATTAATAATTATTAAATTTTTTGTCTAATTATAACTCGATTTTGTAATTGTTTGCAACAAATTGAGTAATGTTTGCGTAAAAGTGAGTGCAGAGAAAGCACATCTACATCTATATCGACATTCACACTCAACTTGGTCACAATGAACTTGGCTCTTGACTCCAATCATTACTTTTATATTATAATATCTGAATACTTGATGAGTGAATTAATTTTTCATTAATTCCATGACTATTTGCCCGAATGACAGATCGTTTTCAATTGAATGGATGAAAGTATCAAATGGTAGACTCGTTTAGAATCGTCTTATATGGCAGACAGAAAGTCGAGTCATAAAGAGGGGACTCACGCGTCGTCTTCTTTGAAACGCTCGTCTGCTCAGCGTTGGCTCGGATCGCGATCGCCAATCAGAACTCGGTCAGCACCGCACCCGTGATGGCCCGACCTATTGCCTCTAACAAACCTATTTGTCCTTTCAGGTCGAGATCTTTAGCCTCCAAACGGGACATATTTAGCCGCAGTTCCAGCTCTGGAGAACTGCCGTCTACTTCATTGCAAAGCTCGGTCTATACTGTTAACGATCTTTCGCTAAAAGCCAAAGCAAACAACAAACGTCTCTCCTCTGAAGAGGACTCTTCTCCGGGCAAAAAGGCCAAACGAGATCTGAATTCGTCGTCCGCGGCCATCAATTTGACCGTCGATAAGAGCTCGGGTCAATCTGAGACCAACTATTCTTCTGACATAACTAAGCGAAAGGGAAGGCCTCGCAAGAAGTTTTCCACTTCCGATTCATCACTACTGCAGTCGTCATCCTCTGCAACGCCTAACACAGATCACGTGTCTTCTACTGAAGACTCAGTTCGAGCAAAACGATTAAAAAGCGCTTCAAATCCGTCGAAATCATTGGTTAATATCAGGATTGGGACGAGTAGTTCACGAGACTTGTCGGGGGGACAAGAGTCTGGTCCTGACCGGGCATTTACAACGGGGTCGTGTGCCAGTTCGCGTCGGCGCTCCTCCCGCCTCAATACCAAAGCACCCACAACCCAGTCGTCGGGCTCTGGTGCCGGGACATCGTCGGTCGCAGCCAACGCTACCTCCGCGTCTAATTCCAGTTCTGGAGGCACTTCTGGTCGACTTGGGCTGCTCAGGACTAGCACAAGAAGTGGTGTTATGGACGAAGATGTCTCTAATGCTGAGAACACCCGAACAGATGCCCCTTCACTAAGCAGTACATCGGCCAGCCTTTCGGCAGGCGGTCAGTCGGGCTCTGTCGCAGCCTCAGTGGCCAATGTCTTGGCGGCGGCCACTGCATCGGCCGATAGCGAGTCTGATGACAGCGAAATGGGTCGCTTACAGGCGTTACTTGAGGCGAGAGGACTGCCCCCACATCTATTCGGTGCTTTGGGCCCCCGAATGCAGCACTTGCTGAACCGTTCGATCGGCACCAGTTCCAGTTCGAAGGCCCATCAACTGCTCCAAGGCCTCCAAGCGAGTGGCGACGAGGGCCAGCAGTTGCAGGCCGTGATGGAGATGTGTCAGCTGCTGGTGATGGGCAACGAGGACACTCTGACCGGCTTCCCCGTCAAGCAAGTGGTGCCGGCGCTAATCTCCCTCTTGTCAATGGAGCACAACTTCGATATCATGAACCACGCGTGTCGTGCCCTCACTTATATGATGGAATCGTTGCCGCGCTCTTCGGCTGTGGTCGTCGATGCAGTTCCAGTATTCCTGGAAAAGCTTCAAGTAATCCAATGCATGGATGTCGCCGAGCAGTCACTCACAGCTCTAGAAATGCTATCTCGTCGTCACAGTAAAGCCATACTTCATGCCAGAGGAGTGTCTGCTTGTCTCACGTATTTAGACTTCTTCTCCATCAACGCTCAGCGGTCGGCCCTTTCGATCACAGCTAACTGTTGCCAAAACCTGACAGTCGATGAGTTCCCACTCGTTCAGGAATCGTTGGGCACTCTAAGCGCCCATTTGACTCATCCGGACAAGAAGTCAGTCGAAAGCATTTGTCTGGCCTTCTCTCGACTGGTCGACTGTTTCCAACTCGACTGTTCGATAATAAGAGAAATCGCGTCCACAGCTCTGTTGACTAATCTGCAACAGTTACTGGTTGTGATCCCACCCATCATAAGCACCGGCACTTTCGTCAGTGTCATCAGAATGCTGTCCGTCATGTGTTCCTCATGTCCTGAGATCGCTGTTCAGCTCTTGAAACTAAGTATAGTTTTCTTTGTTTTATAATTAGGAAATTTACTGAAAGATTGTTATTTTTGCAGATATTTGCGAAACTCTTCGCTACCTTCTTCTGGGATCCAGTTCGACCAAAGAAGACATTGAATTGGTGAACCGAAGTCCACAAGAACTGTTTGAAATAACATCTTTGATCGGCGAACTAATGCCTCGCTTGCCATCAGATGGCATATTCTCTGTCGACAATCTCCTCACTAAACAGACTGGCGTTCAGTCGGAGACTATTCTGTGGCAGTGGAAGGACGACAGGGGTTTGTGGCATCCGTACAGTGGTATTGATAACAGAATCATCGAAGCGGCGCATCAGTCGGGCGAAGACGAGATCAGTTTGTCGACAATGGGACGGACTTATGTCATAGATTTCAATTCTATGCAACAGATCAACGAAGAGACCGGAACCTCCCGCGCCGTTCAACGCAGAGTGAACTGCGCCGCAGACATCGCCAATCTGTCGCAGGCCATCGGCCGAGTGTCTGACCCGCGAGCAGACAGTCTGGAGAAGGAGCCCGAGATCGCCAGTGCTTTCGTCAAATCACTGTTCAATGTGTTATACGAAGTGTACAGCAGTAGCGCCGGTCCGGCGGTGCGTCATAAGTGCCTCAAAGCTCTGTTGCGAATCATATTCTATGCATCGAACGACTTGCTCCGGTCAGTCCTCCGAAACCAGGCCGTGTCCAGTCATATCGCGACAATGCTGGCCTCGCCTGACCTCAAGATAGTCGTCGGTGCGACGCAAATGGCCAACATTCTGATGGAGAAGTTGCCCGAAGTGTTTGCCATCTATTTCAGACGGGAGGGTGTCATCCATCAGATCCAGAAACTGGCCAAAGGAGAGGACAATTTAGAGACCTCTTCAGTCAACATCTTGCCGTCGACTCTTACCTCACTCACTAAAGCGGAACCGATCGCAGGTTCTAGTTCTGCACCGGTGTATCCCTCGCAGACTCATTCGTCATTCTTCGAGAGCACAATGAACATTAGCCCTCCCAACTCATCGCCTCTGGAGGCGTCGCCGCCCTGTGATGTGCCGAACGAGTTGTTCACCAATTCGGTGGAGAGTGCGCTCAGCAATGGCTTCAACAATGCGGCCAATTGTGCGACCACTCACTCGCTCACATCGCTGAGCACTTCAGTCCCGGTCACTCCCACCACATCCTCGCCAGATATCATGTCTGCTCGCAGTGCCGAAGACGCCATCGCCGTCTCTGACCAGTCAGTCAATGCTGCGTAAGTTTGTTTTGTCTTTTCCCTCTGTCTCTAATGGTAATCAAATATCTCGATGTCTATCTATCTCGAGATATCAAGAGAGCCATTAGAGATGACACTCTTCTATGTAATGATGACATTCCTTGCCTACTCTGACGCCATGTGCTGAACACCACATTAATCGCTTTACCGGATTCTGAGTCATTGGCTCTTAATTTGCATAATTGTTAAATTTGCCGAATCTAACGATTGCTTTGACCTCCATATCAGTAGAGCTGATGAGTCGCTGAAGCGAAAGCGGACCCGAAAGGCCGTCAGCACAAGCAGTTCGAGCGCCACCCGTAAGACCCGAAGCGAGAGCGACAACAGCTCGTCGTTAAACCTCCGCAGTTATAGCACACATAGCTCTGCATCCAATGTGAATCGCAATTTCGCGGCCGAATCAGATATGGCCAACACTATGACCTCTCCCTATATATCTCTTCCGATATTCATCGGCGACAACAGTTCGGCCAATAATAACAATAACGTGACCAACATATTGAACTCGAACTCTTCTGTGCCAACGCATACCGCATCTCATAGTAATCGGGGCAGACCTGCCTTCAGGTTCAGTTCGGCAGCTGCCAAGACGAGCGCCTTCTTTCAGAGTCTGCACCCGGCGAGATGGGCAAGGTGGAACAGTAGCTCACCTGCTTTGGTCTCTTCCAACAGTGGCCTCGCTTCGGGCCGCTCTCAGCTCGGCTCACACGCCAACGAACACCCCATCTCGCGAACCGCTTCGCCGCGATCGCCCAACAACAATGGCAACCGAGACAAGATCAGACTCTGGATCAAAGAACAGGCCAAGACATTCGAAGACAAGTACTTCAAAGGCGACTCCACCACTGCTGTCGACGGCACTGACACCAAATCTCATCCGTCTCTCAACGTCTTGAACCGACTGACCAAAGCTATCGATCTGCTGAACGAAAACCACGTGAAAGCTCTGGAAGAGATCCGATCGGTTGTGATGGAGGGCGACATCTCCTCCTTCGAGCTCAACCACAGCGGACTCGTCACTCGAATGCTGACGTTCTTGGTTTCCAACACTGACTCAAACGACAGTCGCGATAAAAGACTTCGTTGTTTCCTTCATGTCTTCTTCGGCACTCCCGTCGACCAGACATTGAATATGAACTCAATAATGACCACTTTGGACAGTAACCCATTGTCAGCGCTGGTCTGCAAACTGAACGCCTGTGTCTCCCAATTGGAACAGTTCCCGGTCCGAGTGCACGACTTGGTCGGCTCCGGCACCGGCAGTATTCGCGGCGCCAGTGCTCTCAAGTTCTTCAATACACATCAGCTTAAGTGCAATTTACAACGACATCCCGACTCGACTAATCTGCGGCAATGGAGGGGCGGACCCGTCAAGATTGACCCGTTGGCTCTGGTCCAGGCCATCGAGAGATATCTTGTGATCAGAGGTTACGGAAAGATAAGAGATGAAGACGACGACGCTTCTGATGACGACATATCTGATGAGGAGTTCGACGACAATATGGCTGCGATGATGATCAGTCAGAATCAGGGCAGACATCGACTTCAGTTCTTCATCGGTGATCACGCATTGCCTTACAATATGACTGTCTATCAGGCGATCAAACAATACGCTTACGGACACAATAGTCAGACCGACGGTCACGAGACTGACAACGAGTCGGAGACGCCCGTCGGCCACGCGAACATATGGGTGGCCACTCATGTGATCCATTACAAGGCTTTCGTCGAGGGCTCGTCGAGTCCGTCGTCTGCTTCCAACTCGATCTCAGTGTTCAATTCAAGTCAATGTCCCACAAATCGAAACTCAAGTAATAATCAAAACAACAATCAAAGCGGTCGCCGAAGTAATAAAGGCAGTGGCAGTGGAAAGGGTGGCAACAAAAAGAAAGACGAACTTTGGGTCGAAGGCAAAGCGCCGACCGTTAGCTCGCCGTTGGATATCTATCTCAAACATAGTCTGCCGCCGAACATAACCGTTCAGGACTTGTCGCTCGAAGTGCTGAGCCTTCTTCGTGTGATCTACGGTCTGAGTCGCCACTGGGGTTGGCTCTACAACCTGTCGGTCCACCACAACAGCGCTCTACCTCTTCAAGAGTTCATTAATGTCAAGTTGACGGCTAAAGCCAATCGACAACTTCAGGACCCACTGGTCATAATGACTGGCAATATCCCCAACTGGTTGTCTCAAATCGCATACGCCTGTCCTTTCCTCTTCCCATTCGAGACACGTTATCTCCTGTTTTACGTGACGTGTTTCGATCGCGACCGAGCCCTCCAAAGACTATTAGACAGTTCGCCAGAACTAAGTGGAAACGATTCCAGTGAAAGAGTGACGCCTCGACTCGACCGCCGCAAGAGAACTGTCTCTCGCGATGACATTCTCAAACAGGCAGAGAACGTGTTGCACGACTTGGGTACCTCCAAAGCTCTGCTTGAGATCCAGTATGAGAACGAAGTGGGCACCGGTTTGGGTCCGACCCTCGAGTTCTACGCCCTAGTCTCCAAAGAGCTCCAGAGAGCAGACCTGGATATGTGGAGGGGAGAGGCGGTGTCGTCCCCCAAAGTAGTTGTGCCGCAACCCAACCACAAGATCACAGCCACGCCGTCGACCAGTGCTATCGAGAGTCAGACCGACCAACAAATCCAAACCAATGAACAATCAGTACAATACATATATTCGCCGAGCGGTCTGTTTCCCGCACCTCTCGGCCGCAACACCAAAGCCGGACAGGTCTCCAAATCGCGCCAACGATTCAAACTTCTTGGAAAGTTCATCGCCAAAGCTCTGATGGACTCACGAATGGTATGAATCTGTGAATGCAATGTATGTTTGAATTTTGAATAATTGATTTCTTCAGATCGATATTCCTTTGAGTCCGATATTCTACAAATGGCTTCTCAGTCAGGAGTCGACGCTAACCATCTCTGATATGCAACAAATCGATTCGACGTTCTCCCGATCTGTTGTCGAAATGGACAAAATAGCGCAGCAGAAGATGAGACTCGTAAGTCGACTACATTTCGTGTCACTTGTCTGAGAGATCTTTAATTGTTTGCTTCCCTCGACAGCAAAACTCCACCGACTCTCCTAAAGACCAAAGCTTACAGTCTCTCAAACTGCACGGATGTAGTATTGAGGATCTAAACCTCGATCACACTCTTCCGGGTTTCCCCAACATTGAGCTCAGGAAAGGCGGTCGCGATATCAGTGTTTCAATCGATAACATCGAACAATATGTCCGACTGTTATGTCACTGGACTTTAGTCGAAGGAGTGAACCGACAAATGGAAGCCTTTCGGGAGGGCTTTGACTCAGTATTTCCTTCCACTCATCTGCAAGTGTTCTTCCCGGAAGAAATGGAACAACTCTTCTGTGGAAGCAATCAGAGACAATGGGACGTAAAGATGTTGATGGAGTGCTGTAAGACCGACCACGGCTACAATCACGACAGTCGGGCCATTCGTTTCCTGTTCGAGATCCTCAGCCAATACCACGTCGAGGAGCAGCGAAAGTTCTTGCAGTTCGTGAGCGGTTCGCCTCGACTGCCGGTCGGCGGCTTCCGAAGCCTGAGTCCGCCGCTGACGATCGTGCGGAAGACGATCGAAGGCGTGGAGAACCCGGACTGTCTGCCGAGTGTCATGACTTGTGTCAATTACCTGAAACTACCCGACTATCTCACGATCGACGTAATGCGCGAGAAGTTGCGGACCGCCATAAATGAGGGCCAACTGTCGTTCCATTTGTCTTAAGACTGTCAAAGAAGTCAAATCCAATGCAAATGATCTCTCAATTTGTTATCGATTTGTCAGATGTGTTAATAATAACTAAATGACTGCAATAATAAGCGAAACGCTTCTCAATAGTAATACTGAACTGCAAACTGACCTAAACTGTGATCACTTCTAATGATTTGTTTATTTAATTTCATCTGATGTCTGAATATATGCTTAAAAATAGTTTGTATCCAATAATCGGCACAAAATCTAAACATTAAATCGAATTTTACAGAAAAAAAAACAGAAAAAATTGATTGACTTTTGAGTTTAGTTTGGATTCATTACTCTATTATACGAAATGTACTTAACATTTGATATTATCTGATGAACCGAACAAACAATTCAACGATTATTTGACTAATATTTTCTTCGTATAAAAATGCTATATATTATTATATATTTGTTCATATCTTGTCGTTTATATTCAATAAAATTACAATTAAAATGATTGAAAATCTTAATTATTGGAGACAATTGTCGGTCGCAATCGATTCCAATCTCTTCACTGAGTCTTCGGAGACAGTGATTGCATCAGAGGTCAGGTGACTTACAGTTGACTGCAGTCGACGTCAACGCCAATGCATTCATACAAACAAATACCAAAAACCAAAACAAATCACTTCAACGATGCAAACAAACGATGAAATGGTTGTCCGCCGACGAAATTTGGCCCACAATCAGGCCAAAGGTGACCTCAACTACAGGAGGCCTAGTGTCCGCTCGTCGGACGTTAAGAAGTGGTCGAATCAGTCCTTCTTTGGCCACTACTTCACGATTTGTGTGAACGCGTTTCGGTCACTCATCTTCAGACTGACCGGTATTCCAAGCGTTGAGCCCACAAAACAGATGATAAACGACTTGCTCTTGAAATTCTCCAATGACTCGGTAACTCTTTCACCCGAAGAACTTTTTTCTCAGAAGTTATCCGAAAACGATTTGGAATCGGCTCTCGAGTTGGCCACAAGTTTTGGCTTCGACTCCGATATTGTGTACCAAAGAATGTGGAGAAACGGACCGATCACTGAACAATCTGTGGATCAGTTCTTAAGCAAAATTACCGACAAAATGTGGACTCTAAGAGAGTGTCTCGAATGTGTGGCACAAGACTTGCAAGACATGAGACATTTGCTTCAATTCGGTCTAAATCTGACAAATTTCGATAAATTCAGAGCCAATTTCTATTCGCGATCACCAGATAAAGACAAAGAACAGATGAACGATGATAACGAAGAAGTGACTGAACAGTCAGAAGAAGGGTTTGTTTGGAATGACCTGAGCATTGAGTCAAAACAGGTCTGTATTTGGAGGAAACGATTATTGGATTACTTGGATAGACTCAACATCTATGAAATGTTTCTGAGCTATCGCGACAACTATGAGAACAACAAATACAATCACAAGTTTTATCAGATGTTCCGTGAGATGAGTGACTTCGAGGCCGCCATTCATTTCGCCCACAATTCTGAATATAACGGCATTTCTTTGCTCTTGACTTATGGAACGACAGATCTATTGGAACATCGATTAGTGATTCTGTCGAATATCGATGAAACACTTTCGCCCAAAAAATATTCATCTCTTTTACCGAAAGTGATTTATCCAAAAGTCAAGGGAAACGAAGTCTACGATTGGAATCAAATCAAACTAAGAGACGACGATTGGGTCGAAGAAAAGTTTGGTTCCGATTGTGCTCTCAGTAGTCCTCAATTTGAAGCAGACTTTTACGTTGAAAATATAGTTTATCTTAAATACAAAACAAATCGATTAACGAAAGCTCTTTTGACGCAATGGTATTCTGAAAGAAGTAAAGAAATTCTTTCGCTGACAAACATTGTCTCCAATGCTCTCGATTTGGTCGACTTAGGCATCAAAAATATGGTCCCGGGTTTGGAAAAACTTCAATCAGATCTCGACGTCTTCTCACTCATTGTTTACGATTCTGATTGTAAAGAAGATATCGATTTCAAAGAGTTCGAAAACTTTTCTAATACTAAGAAAATCGAATTATTAATGAGTGAAGCGCTTAAAAGCGAACAACAATTCATTCAATACATCAGAAAATATCTGAAAGCTTTTATTTCTAAGGTTTCTAAAGAAGATCCAAAACTTTTGAAAACTGTCGGCAGAGAACTGTTCAAAGAGTATCTGATATCAGTTGCAAAGAATAATCTTGATTACTGTTCAATTGTTTTCGAAAATTCAAGTCTCACTAACGACGAAAGTGAAAGATCCGAAAATGCTTTGATTGAAGAGCCGACAGATTTGATTGAGTTCGCCATCGATTGTATTTACGCGTCCGAAGACTCGACTCAATTGGAGAGTGCGTTCAAAATAATGGAATGTTTGCCGCAAAGAGAAATGGTTGCCATCATTGCCAACAATGACACTAATCTGATGAAACGTCTCAACCAATTGAATGATTTGGCCGACAAACTCGAGAACTATTTGGTTGTGTCGGAGATAATCGAACAATACATGTGTCCGCCGACTGTGGCCCAGATTCGCGACCTCGAGATCAGTGGTGATCGCGAAGCTGTTCGCCAATTGTTTGTCACAATTCTGCGCCATTGCACCAAAAAAGACAAACCTTTGACTGTAAACGATTGGATCGAAGTCTTCAAGAATTTGACCGAAATTCGCAAAATGTGTTTCACTGACTGTATATCTGAAGACGAATTGTTTGAGACATTTGTTGAGACACTTCTCTGTTCGGCCCGAAAAGAGAACTTCAGTTTAGCCGCCAGTTATATGCAATTGGACTCAGAAACCAAATACAAGAAGAAAGTGATTCCACTCCAGAAGTCCAAGAAATTGGTGATCAAAGCAGCGCAGGAGTACATCAACTCTTCGGACTCTATGCGTGACCACAACATTGTGTTGGCGAAGGAGTGCCTGAATCTGATCGACCAAAGAGAACAACTGAAAGACCCTCTCATTAGAGACGAACTGAATTTTATTGAAGGCCTGTCTGTAATTGAAGACAATTTTGATCTGAAATTACTTCCGATTCAGTGTCGACTCATTCCTCCGCCAAGACTTGAATTGATTGATAAGATTCTCGACTCATCGCCAAAATCTTATACAAAGATCAAACAAATCCTTCAAATATCACAACTAATGAATGTTTGCACCGATTTTGATGTCGAGTACAGAAACGGAACAATACTTTCATTGATCGCAAACTATGCGATCGATTCCAATGACTTCAAGAACTGCTTCAATGCCTGCGAACTGATTATCAAAAATAATTACACAATCGGTTGGAAAGTGTGTCTCAAACTAGGACTCAATCAGAAGTATAAGAACCCAAAAAACAGACTCCAATTGTTGTGTTTTGCTCTCACTTACTGTCACCTCAATTGTGACGACGAAGACATCGAAGACAACATTCAAATGATTGATATCATTGACGCCATAAAGCAGTTGAAGACCAGTCACGGCATCAAAATTAATGAATTGATTTGATTCGGAAAACTATTGTTCGCTTTGTTTTAATAAATATTTATATTCTAATCAATGGTTTAATCTAATAATCAGTTACTCAAACTTGTCTTCGATGCAAA
>JAUJYQ010000083.1:0-11813 GCA_033995645.1 Hemileius initialis | reverse complement strand
CAATAATGCCATAGCAATACTCGGGGCAACCCTTATGAGCTCAAGTCAATTGTTCCGTAGCATTGAATGCCTGATTATGGGTCGCTTCTTCATTGGCCTCAGCTGTGGTCTCAACACTGCGCTCGTGCCTATGTATGTCCCATCCATTCACACCGTCCTTGCAATCGATACTAACTCTGATCATTTGCATCGATTAGGTATTTGTCGGAAATAGCGCCGATGACATTGCGAGGGGCTCTCGGTATGTCTGATAAATGATCTGACACATGGTAATTGTCTTGATGTTCACTCGAAGGCACAGTCAGTCAATTGGGAGTCACAATAGGACTGTTATTATCTCAAATCCTAGGCCTTCCAATAATATTAGGCACTCGGGACGGCTGGCCCTTCCTATTAGGCGTCGCATTCATTCCGGCGGTTCTCCAGTTATTACTGCTTCCTATGTGTCCCGAAAGCCCCCGATATTTGCTAATAAGTAAGGGACGGATAACTGAAGCGCGATATGGTATGCATTGAAATACAAAGACCTTTAGATTCTTATCCGACAATTGCTTTTCCAATACCAAAGCTCTGCAAAGACTGCGCTGCACTTCAGATGTCGAGGACGACATCGAAGAGATGAGACTCGAAGACAGGGCTCAACAACAAGAGGCTCGAGTAAGTTGTTTCCTTGTTTAGACTCATTAACTCATTTATTACTTGCGGACAACTAATCGATTGCTCCGAATGCTGTGCTGAGCCATACTAATAGCATGTCTTGTCTTGTCTTGGTCTAATCATCAGATAACCATGCTGCAATTGATTCGAAACCAATCGCTTCAGACGCCACTCATCATAGGAATAATAATGCAATTGTCTCAACAACTCTCAGGAATTAACGCTATTTTTTACTATTCGACGAATATCTTCACTTCTGCCGGACTCAAAGAAGAGGGCGCGAAGTACTCGACGATTGGTGTGGGGGTTGTGATGGTGGCCATGACTCTGGTCTCGATTATGCTCATGGATAGGACCGGACGCAGAACTCTCCATCTCTATGGCTTAGGTCTGTTGGCTCTGACTAAGACTGATGTGATGTCTGTATCGATCAATATATTCAAACGAACCGTTTATTCAATACTCAGGAGGAATGTTCATAACATCAATGTTTTTGACAATTTTTCTTCTCTTTGGGGTAAAATCGATAACTCGACAACATTTGTCTCATATTTGACTCACAAAAACGAATTATCATTTAAATTAGTATTTGTACAAATGGATGGCTTACATGAGCGTCTTGAGCACCTTGATCTATGTCGTCTTCTTCGCCATCGGACCCGGTATTGACAACTTTTCCAATATATTCTCTCCTCTGTTCCCTCCCTTCCCTTCTTTTCCCTTCCCTTCCATTCTCTTCGCATCTCATCTGACAGATGAATAATTAATCAAATGTTTGGTCTCTCGAACGCAAGGCTCGATTCCCTGGATGATAACTGCAGAGCTGTTCTCGCAAGGCCCGCGACCCGCAGCCATGAGTATCGCCGTATTAGTCAATTGGTTCACTAACTTCGTGGTCGGTCTGGCGTTCCCTCTCATGACAACGTATAACGCGGTATAAGCTGTTTAGCCACACATCGACCAACTGTTTATCATTTGTAACCAATGTCTTGGTCTTCATCTACAGAACGCACTCGAGAGATACTCATTCTTACCATTCACTGTGTTTTTGGCAATATTTTGGATCTTCACTTATTTCAAAGTTCCCGAGACTAAGAACAGGACATTCGAAGAGATATCAGCGCTGTTTAGAAGAGACGATTTCATAGCTATAGACGACGTTCAGTACTCTCACAAATCAAGTTCTGGTGATATGTTCTCACATAAGTCAAGCAGTGGTGATATCATCTTCGACGACAAGACTCTCGAGTCATGTAAGCAACAAAATTATCAGTCAATGTCCACGACTGCCACCGAATCCACTTCCAGATTATGATTTCATTTGTTTCGTTACAAAAGATTTTAATTTTGTTTATCATTTGATTTGATTTTTTTTAACACAAAATTTAATTATGTTTTGAATAAATATTTCAGTGATTTATTACGAATTTGTTTGGTTATGATTATGGTTTGGATCAGTTGGCGACCTATTGTCGACCTCTTGTTGACCTATTGGTGACCACTCGCTGTCCATCTTAGGTTATCTGCATCATCACCACCACTGCCATTACGGCGACTCTTCTGACGCAATCCTATCGCACACCACTCCTCCGCCACCCGTTCCGCACACGAGTAGGAAAAAAGTATCGGTCGCCGCACTAAAAGACAATGACTTCACACCTAATCATGTGATCATTGAGGACCAACTCTGACAATGAATGTCTTCGTCCGACGGCGGCAACAAATCAACGGACACTACAAATGTGCGCCAAATCTATTGTACAGAAGAATTGTTTTATTGCGAGTCTTCGACTGGTTTTTCAGACAAACGAATAGTTATCACGAGTTTGTAAATATTGGAATATATTCTAAAGGTTTAGACGAATGGCTGTTAAATAATCAAAAGAACTGTTGATTTCATAAGATTTTACTCAAAAACCAAGAGAACTATTGAATATTAATTGGGAATCAAACCGTTGAGGACAGCATTGATGCTCAAAAAATCACACATTCATCAGAAGAACTTGTGGTGCGATCACTGAGGACTTCCAGTGCTTCCGACCACAAGTGGTTCACAACAAACAGTGCCAACAAATCGTATAACAAATCTCATCACAACTTAACTCATGTTTTAAGTGTCCGTTTGTGTCATCAAAACTCGAATTACTAAATAATTTTCAATTGATTTCCAACTTTAAAATTGAAATTAAGTTTCAAGTTATCAATCAATCACTTGAGAAGCGATTCAACACTTGTTCTATAATTTTCTGAATTGTTTTTTTTCTGCGAATCATTTGGTTTTTTGGAATAGAAATTCCTCCCAAACTATGCATACATTTTTGAAAATATTTTCGGCCAAAAAACTCGATGTCATCCGAAGTGATCAACAAATGAGTGCACATATAATCGGCACAACAGAAGAGATTTTAATCAGTTTTTCAAAGACTTGCGATTCTAAGACAAGACGTCTTAAGGCGAAGACCCGATTGTCTCTTAAGAGTTAACGTGTGTTTCAGTTCTTTGTGCTTCCCTTTCGGTTCTCTACCAAACAATTCCGAAGAAAAACAAGCGTTTAGTTGAAGAAGAGTTGAATTTTTAATTGCATTTTTTTCTGACAATAAGACAAACAAATTGACCGAACAATTGATAAATGAAATACAAAATTCGAATCATTTTTTAGAGAAAATGTGGTTTTTGTGCCTTTTTTTAAACAAACTGACTGAAAAGTCAAAACAAATCCTCATTGAATTGAAACTCAATTTAAAAGTGTTTTAAATATCGGTTTGAGTTTTGAAATTAATTCGTTTGTATTCAGCAAAAAAAAATCACAAATCGTTTGGCGATTGTCTCAACTGTTTCTTAATCGCGTCGAAAGAGATCTGGTTTTGTGGACACAAAACCCGTTCAATACATTGCAAACGAGTCTCCTCTGACTTAATATCATTGAAGTCGAGGCTCTTTTTTAAAATCGTTTCATTGATTTCTTCGATTTTCGTTTGTTTCTAAGCAAAAGACAAAACAAAAACAAGTTTTGAATGAAAATTCAATTAAAAATCACGACAAAAATTATATATAAATAATTTGTAAGATTTTTAACGAAAAACAGAGTAAAAAACAAAACAAAAAAAAACTAATATTTACTTCAATTAAATTATTAATCGTTTTGTCGATCGTTTCGTTTGTAATCAAACCGTTTTCGTTAATCATTTCAATGTTTTTGGTTTTGTTACACAATTCGTCGACAATTCGCTCAAAATGTCTCTGAAAATGAGAAACAATTGATTAAATCAAGAGATTATTTAAAAGAAATTGTAATTAAAAGTGAATTAAAGACCAAAATCTTGACTAACATTAAACGATTTGAGCCAATAGTCGTTAACTTTGTTGCCGTACTTCTCGTTTTTGGCCACTCTTTTGATTATCTTCTTGTGGCCAAAATCGGACTCAAACTCCTGCGTCAGACCAATCAGAAGCCGTTTCTGAACGACTTTGAATTCTTCGTCGATTGTCGGACTTTTTTCGGTCACTTCGGCCATAATTACCGATCAATTGATTTGCTTTTGTGTCAAACGATTCTGTGTTTACAAACAATTTTTGGCGCCTTTTCTGAACCCAAACACAAATATCGTTACGTTTTGGGACCGAATGAGTCGTTTCAGTGATTGTTTTGATCGCCATTTGTCTGTCATTTGAGTCCCGAAAATGTCTATAAATCTCTGGTATTTGTCGCCGATTAGCCGCAGAACCGTTTCACTCGAGTTCAGTGTCCAGCAAGACATCGATGACTTGCGGTCTGTCGTGTCGGCCAATGAGGTAAGTCTTCAGATCAGATCCAATCAGTTCTAAAAACTTGCGAAACGTAATCATTAGTTATAACTTAATTGTCTTTTCAGTCGATTCCCGAAAATCATTTCAAACTCTATTCAAACGGAAAACTTTTGGAATCGATTCAACAGTTGTCCAATCATTCGGTGATTTATCTGCACTTCGGTCTCAATGGAGGCAAAGGAGGCTTTGGTTCAATGCTTCGGGCGATCGGCGCTCAGATCGAGAAGACCACGAATCGCGAGGCCTGTCGTGACCTGAGTGGCCGTCGGCTGCGGGACATCAACGAAGAGAAGCGGATCAAAGACTGGATCAGTAAAGAGAAGCAACGAAAGGATGAGATGGAAAAGAGGCGCAAAGAGAAGTTGGAACGGATGGCACAGAAACCGAAGACCGAATACAATGACCAGGAGTTCGAACAGATCAGGGAAGCGATACCAGAGATGGTCGACGAAGCGCTTCAGTACGGACTCAGAGTTAAACAACAGAACGAATCAAACGGCCCGTCGACGAGCGGTGTCAACAAACGCAAAGCTCAACAACAGAAGACCCCGAAGAATAAGGCCAAGAAGAAGAAGAACGTTAAGCTCTGGATAGGCGAAGATATTGAACTCGAAGACGAGAGTGATTCGGACTGAATGAAGCAAATGAACTGACATTACATTACATAAAATATATTGTAAATTAAATATCTCTTTAATTAAATCAATTCATTTATCAAACTTATTGTCATTTACTGTCGAAACGACAATCCATTGGTTGGACTCATCAGTGATGAGCAATATATAGGTATATATAATGGAATTTATAGCAAAGGGTTAACCAAAATGATTAATAATTAAATTATGAAATGATGTGATGTTTTGATGGTTGGGTTGTTGTCGATCACTATCTGCTAACTGATAGCCATTGGGATGGAATCCATTGCGGCTCTCTCTCGAGGGCATTGATCTCTCTGAGCAATTCCTGGTAAGCTCTTTCGATGTCGGTGATGGACAAGATCATGTCGAAGTAGTGGCCGTAACGGGCCTCGATGTCACGCGCCTCGTCGATTATGGACTGGAGGTCTGTGGCGGCGGTGCTATTGTCATAGTGTTGCTGAGGATTACTGGCAGTCATTGTCATCAATCGATTCAGTTTCTCGATCTGTGCCGGAGGGGCGACGAACACGAAATATGGCTTCAGTTTGGCTCCTATTTGACAAACGACAGCCATTAATCACTGGCCATGATTTGTGCCATTAGGCTCATGTGTATGTCATCTCTGACCTGCCTGTCCCTGGCGTAACAGCGGAATCGAGTGGACGTGCAGATTGAGAACGCAAATCTTGCCGGACTGGACCACTGTCTCGATGGCGGCCAGGGATGTGCCGTAATAGTTGCGCTCATACTCGCCGTGCTCTACGAACCGACCTAAACAACAACGACATCAAGACATTAACGACATGCAAATCGTATTCACATGTGTCTCATCCGAGTGGTGGCCAACGAGTGCTTACCCTCTTTGATGTCGAGTTCGAACTGCTGTCGACTAATAAAATGGTAATCTATTCCATCGATCTCTCCCTCCCTGCGAGACCTTGAAGTGTGAGGAACGGCTGCGGCGAACCTCTCTGTGTCGTGCATTAGTCTTTGCCTGAGCTCATGTCGACCTATATTCGTCGGCCCAATCAATACGATCGGGCGCTTAATGTTGGCTCTCGGGTAGTAAAGGGAGACCTCTTCGTAAGTCAGGATCTCATCAGTGGTTGACATCAAACTCTGTGATCTTCTCTTCTTTTTTCTATGCGTAGACTTTTTGCCGCAATTGAGGAGAAGAGATGAGGCACTAGTCTTCTTGTTGTGTCTGTTCTTAGTATTGAGCGTCGAATTGTTGGTATTGTCGCCGAGAATCGAGCGCTTCATTGTCTCTCTTTGAATGTGGAATTGAATCGAGGGAATCAGTCCGGCGAGTGACTGGTCGTGTTCGCCCTCCCTGAAGGCCTGCCACCAGTTCACGTCTGACTGATCGATCACATCTAGAATATCACCTTTTGATGCGACGACATATAAATCAATCGGTCAGTCATTAAGTGCTAACTTACCTTTGTTGAAACATATGCCCAGTTCTCTGCATGGAATGTATAGGTCCTCATCGGGATCGTAGTCGAACAGTGCCTTCAAATGGATTATTTGGTTTGCGTTGGGCTCGCAGTCTTCCACTTGATCGCGGACAGCAATCACAAACGTCAGGGTTCCTGAGCCAAGAAACAAATCAGGCGAACAGTTAGATAAAAAACAACATTCACAACAAACATAATTTATTAGATTAAGACTTTCGGGGCCTTTGATTTGCTTGATAAATAGTATGGCCTGTTCTGCGCTCTATTAGAATTAGTATAGCATTTAGTTTTAGTGTTTCTGGTAGTGAGTGGTCTGAATCTGGATTGAAATTATGCCAAAAAATAAGAGAAGTAATAAAACAAATAAATGTCGTCTAACCAGTCATTTCCGCGAGAAGATCACAGACTTGGTTAACGTTGCGGCCCTTCATCTCGATTCCGTTCACTTCGAGGATCTCGTCGTTTTCGTGCAGAAGACCTTTTGGTTAACAATTTCGTTTTCAAAATATAATTCACATCAAATGTCTTTGTCATTTCAAATAAGTCGTTAAAGACAATAACAATAATGGAATGATTGCTTCATATCCTGACCTGATTTCTCGGCGGCGCCTCCCTTTACGATCCGGCCAATGATGACACTGCCGTCCTGTTCGTTGCGGACAGTGGCGCCCAACGGCTCGCACGAAGACTTCTCGATGCGGACCACTTTGACACTCGAGTCGTCGAGCACTTCGTCGTTGAGAAGCTCGACCTCGTGTTTGTCGGCTATTGATTGAATGAATATAAATATGTTTTATTAAATTTATTATTGAAGACATGAGTTGGCTCTCAATGCGAACGGCGAGGCTCTGGGTATCTATAAAGGGGTCAGATGTCGATCAAATGTGAAGCAGTGCTAAGGCAGTGCTCAAAAGTAGTGCTTTGAGTGCTATATGACAGCACAAATATATTCAGTGGATTCAGTGGCCAAACAGTTGGCATCAAAAATGATAAATCCATGGCTTATACCTGAGTGAGGCTGACATTTAAATCACTATAAATCAAATTTATTTTCGGCTATGAATTTGATTTTCGTGATGTTATATATGGTATGATATCGTATATGTTATATAAATATCGGCCGTTTTGCAAGATGTTTGAGTATGTTTGAGCCTGTAGTGTAAAACATTGGTCTAATTTGATTGATTCGGTGCGAGCAATAAGTGTCAGAAACAACATAAATATTTTAACAAAAAAGTCTGTGCGAAACGTTAAATATTTTATATATGTACTAACGAATGAATAACTCTTTGATTAATGGATGAAAATATGAAAATGAATTCATGGAAATATTCCTCTCTCCAAATATTCTTAGAGAACATAGAATTTTATATTTCAAGAGAGAATAATGGAATTTATTCTCACTCAATGGGTTTGTGTTGTGAGCACTGAGACAGAGATAAAGAGAAAGAGAAATAAATGTCTTCTGAAAAGAAGGAGAAAATATCAATCGATATTTCGAATCATTGATCCGAAAACAAGTTTTCAATTCAATTCTAATTGTTCTGAAAATTAATTATTCGTTTCGCTTTCATCGCAACACATTGTGAAAGTATGTGGAATACCTATTAAAAGTCAAATTAGACCCCAAATTGATTGTCAGCCACCACTTTCAGGGTTGTCTGTCGGGAGCAGTCGAGCGCGACTACCCGTTCCACTATTGACGGAACATATGTCGACACTACTTATATTTTAATTAAATGCTAATTCAACTGAAATTAATATGAAAACCGTTCGAAACGATTGTTCATTTAATAATAAGCAAAAATTTCAATTGTTTTTCCATTAGTGGAAGAGACAATAGATATGTAGATACTGTTTGTTCTGGCCATCTGTGGCCCACTGTTGATGTAACCGTAAGAGTGTTAATAACTTAATCCAACTCATTGTTTGTGTGCATAATAGGTTTGGGCGTACGGTCTGATCCGCATTATTGATCATTGAGTCAAACGCATTGCACAACAGATATGTGCGGCCAATATATGCGAATTTCAATTAGTGTCGGCCTTTGAAAACGATAATAATAGATGAGTGAAACCCTTTCACAAAACGTATTTGGAATTTTCGATTGCTTTTCTATTCAAATATATTTATTTCGAGAATAAAATCTCTTAAAGTGTAATAAAAACAATTAGCCATAAAAAATGATTTATAGCATTGAATGCAAATTCCGATTCGCATTGAGAGTAAGTAAAGCCAACGAGAAATTAGAGTGAAAAAGCCATTGGAATAATTGATTTAATTTGAGTTCAACATTAACTCCACTGAAACTATGGACTTACCAATGATGTCGTCTGTGTGAGTGACAGACACGTGAGAACCGCCCGGTTTGACATTCTTGGCGATGTTGTCGTAGGCATAACAGACCCCTTCCAACTCAAACCGGGTTAGAATTTCTAATAGTTCTGCCGCTTCGGTGTTCAGAGCCTTTTTTTGTGCACACATATGAAAGATCGAAATTAGGTATCGATTAACTGGTAAGCGCTCAGAACTCACTTCTTCCTGCAGTAATTGGATAACCTCTTGGACTAAGTCTGCGGTATTGGATGCGGTCATGGCTTGTGATAGTGAACGATGCCTTTGCTTGTGTTGTGTTTGCATAATAGTTGTATAGATTGCTATAAGTTTGGCTAAGTTTGATTGGTTGACAACGTCTTTCACTTCACCGTTTAAATTGTTTATAAGGCGTTCTAACACTGCATTCAAGTCGGGCACTGCCATCACTGAAGAGCCGATCGGTGCGAGCGGTCGAGTAGAACGGAATGCAATAGAAACAACACAAATGTCAAAATAAATTAGACGAATCAACTATGTTATAAACTAAATGTGTTTTTTGCTCTATCACAATCTCGACTTCCAGTTTATTTGATACCTTTATTGGCTTCGGATTGAAGACCGTTGTCGTCATCGTCTGCTTCGAAAGCATTGTTAACGACCGGTTCCAACCCTTTGGTCCGGTTTTGTTCCAATTGCTGCAACTTTTTGCTACCCCTAAGACTTGACCGAAGAAATTCTTCCTCTGCTTTCTTATTATTGACATCTTCGGCATATTTCCTAATCTTATCTGAATGTGGCTGCGCTTGTGATGATGTTCGTTGGGGCGGTTGTGGGGGAGGCTGAGGAGGGGGAGGGTATCGAGGAGTTTGTTTGACAACACCTGCAAACGTATGTCAACATACATGTCAGGCATTTGCACTCAATTTGGGAGTCAATAGCAAAAAGTAAAACAAATGCGAAAAGAGGTCTAACCGACAAACGATTCCGGGACGTCGACCGGCAGTTCTCTGTGTGTTGTCTGACGGTTGGGCGACAAGTTATGGGAAGCACTTAACTCGACTAACTCCATGTCCTGGTCGTTCAGTTCATACTTCACGATCTCGTCCTCTTGGGAATTGGCTCTATTGGTCTGCGATTGGCTCTTCGGGTCCGTCGAACTGTCCAAACTGTTCGGCTCACTCTGGGCTTCGTGTGTGGTGGCAGTGGTTGTGGTGCTTGTGATCACTTTGTTATTAGTCTCTTCGGTCTCACCTATAGGTCACAGGTGTGCACAAACAACAACAACACAGATCTCAGATGCGATCGGTTCCGGTATAGCGCCTTACTTAAGATCTTTGAGAGTTGAGCGATGTCTCGGGGAGTGATCTTTGTGTCTCTGGCGATCTGTTGCAAGTGTTCCCGGGCTCGGGAGCCGATCACGAAGGCATCGATTGGCGAAGAGTCGATGGCTGTGGGAAGGGATTGACGTTAGTCTCACTCGACTCGACTCGTCGTTACTAACACTACACTCCTATGTCTGTTAGTCTGCAAACAGTCGACTGTTTTCTCTCTCACTGACACTCAATGTTATTCTTAGTCAAAAGCAATGAAAATATAATGACTTTTCTTATCAAAAGTTGTCATAAATATTAACAATAAAACACTTTTGCGATAAACCAAAAGCAAAATCCAATGTTTTACACGACAATTGACTGACTCAATAAGCAATAGGTAATCAAGGAATGGGCTCAACAGCACAGACAGTCTGAGACAGACAACAACACAGAGACGGGTGTGAGTCCTATGTCTCAGTCAACTGTCAATACGAGTCACGAGTGGGTCGTCTCCACTAAGACAATGAGATAAGAGCTCAAGACTCAAGTCAGGACTCACCCAATTTGCCAGAAGTTCTTCGTTTCACTCTCAGGCAGATTGTCCGCGATCTGATGCACTGTAGGGTAGGGATGGTAGGGATGCACACAAAGCAATGGATTCAAATGGATTACACCATAGAGTGATCAGTGTTGCCAATGGGTGTAAATACAGGTTATCGCAGACCTCAACACAACTCACGTCCGCTCACAACACACACACATCTATAGCTGAGGTATAGCTGAAGCCGGCAATAGCTGGGATCGGCTCAACGGGCTCTACATCTATATCCTGATCGCTCGTACTTTACAGTAGGTATCAGTGAAAACCTGTGAATCAGGTTCTGCAAGCGTTTCACCGATACTTGACTGACAACTCTCGGCCCCTCTCGAGAGCACGACCTCTGGTAGAGACCGACACTCCTCTCCGCAATACTTGTCTCTATTGACTGCAGGCTCGTGTCGTCCGCTGGCCATTGAACCGACCAATGAGTGTATGTGTGAGTGTGTCCGGTCTCGACTCAAGACACTGTCGAGTGGCCGCTGTGGTGATGAGGACTGGACTGGACTGCGGATGTGATCACTTGCCTGATGGATGTGATGTATTATCTGCTGGTGTGTCGAGTCTTCTAAACACTTGCCATTGATCTCAAGTATTTCATCGCAATCACTCCGCTCTGCCGGAGAGCCTATCGAGTGGTTGGAAAGAGTGGTCAAAAGTGGTTACAATGATTGAGATTATAGCTAATTATAGCCGATCATCAATTTGACAGTTAATCAAAGTGGATAAGCTCTGGCATGGATTAGTAGGGCAGACATGACCTAATAGATTATCTATTGGAATACTCCATAGTATATAGGAACCAAGTTAATAATTGAAGGCAATTGAAGGATCATTCTCTTATTGTTGCTTTAATTTAATATTCACAACATTCTTGCTGTGAAGTTGTTGATCGCAAGTTGTTGACAACTTGATAATTTATCAGTGTTAATGTGCTAGACACTGCTAGCACTGCTAGTCTTAAATTGACTAAAATCTGTTTACATTCTTCAATAAGTTGAGAATCATAGACACCTTTAGTTCA
>JAUJYQ010000082.1:0-11833 GCA_033995645.1 Hemileius initialis | reverse complement strand
AAAATTTAACATTGTTCCTATGGGCTAGACTTTTTTGACCCCCCCCCTAGAATTTAAGTCATTCCCCACCCCTGGTTGCACACTAATGATAAATAATGAAATACATTGGGCAATGATCTTAGTTTTGATCAAGATTATAAGTTGAACCTCATATCTGCTTTATTGCCAAACGCGTGCATATATTAAATCCAATTCAATATCATTATAAATAACTCTGTAATGATATCCGACTAATGAGGATCTGTTGTCCACTGGTTTCCCAGTTGTCTATTGAATGGGCGATACTCTGGTCTCGGGTCAGATGAAGAGCTTTCACACGAGTCGTTGCAGACAATTATCTGATAGTAATTATTGATAAACAGACAATACATTCAAATGTTTTGAATCCCGATTCCAATCCCACTCGAGGTTACGGCCGACAGATATGATTCACATCGGATGGAAAATTGGTCTCCGATTGACTAAAAGATAATAAGATTCGAACTAAAAATAATTTGATTGAATTACTGATCACTCGATCTTTTAAAGTCCTGTTTGACCGCAAACTTCAGAATCATTGCCAAGAAATAGATTTTTGTTTGTTTGAGTGCACAAAACTATAATTTATATTATTTTTGCGAAATTCGAGACAAATAGGAAAAACTGCTGTCAATGTCAGACACAATGGGCTTATGAAACAAATAATAATTTGTGTTTTGACGACAAAAAAGTTTTGAGAAAATGATAGAAATCTGTGCCAATCAGTGATCAGTAAAGCCATTGATTTCGTTCGCGAATAACAAATAACTGAAAGAAATGTCTGTCTTCTCAATCAGTTCTCATCCAAGCCTTTGTCTCGAAGTGGAACACGACTTAGACTTCGTGTTCGCTGTCAAGAATAGACTTCATGTCTGACCCACTCGTCCAACAATCCTGTGCTCAACGCCCGAGAACTCGATTAAAGTGCGATCAAACGAATCAATTTTTTTCCATCATATTATTTCTATTTTTCAATTTTGATAACTTCTGATTGCAAGTGGAGTTCAACCCATCCTTTGCCTACCCTTGGGTTCGGCCACTCATTGCTTTCGATCGCAACAAATCGACGCAAACTTTATTATCACTCTTAAACTTTATGATAAACTTTATTTCAATCTTAAATATGTATCAGAGATCTGAACAGACGTTAAGATTATTGATAATTTAGGCTTGATTAAAATTAGCATGCTAGGCTATACTGTGCTGTGCTATGCTATGTTATTTTGCCAGAACACAAGAAAGCCTTATAATTTAAAAGTTATGAATTAGCTGACAGTCTTTGTAATCAATTTGCATTAATATACAATTAAATAGCTTTTCGGATAAAACGATTGAATAAAATTATATATTTATTCACAGCACTCGATATTATTTATGCGTCGCTCAAAAAGTGCCAAAACTTTTTAAATTGGTTTTTGTATTGAAATACATTATTATTTTGTGCCATAGTATGCATAAGTCGTAAAAACCATTGTTTACGATATTTTTCCCAGAATTTCATTGTTTGGCAAAGAAAATAATGATAAATAATGATCAAAAATTTCTTAAATTATGTCAAAAACCTCTTTATGTGGCAAAAACAGCCTGGTCAACAATTGGGCTTTACCTTGATTAGCTAAATCGTCTCATTTGTTAGCCTATCCTCGACAGGGAAGCACATAAAGCCTTATCACTTGTGACCCAAATTGCTTTGACTCGAATTCTGCCGAAGTCTTTGGTCTCGAATATCGTTAATCTTTGAGCGAATTATCTTTGGATCGAAATTCGATGTCATTTGATGTGATTGTCGATTGGCTTCAATTCGTTTATGAATCTCAAACCACAGCCGCGCTAAGGATTGTCCGGATTTGTGTGATTCCGATCATTCCGTTCGACAAAATATTAAGACATTTAGATCTTCTGATAAAAAGTATTTGAAACCAAAGTTTGTGCGGATGTTTCGGGTATTATATATACATAAAACTTGTTTAAAGTCTTTTATGATCTGACCATAACTTGTCGTTTGAGTCGTTTGAAGACTGGCCTAAAACGGTCCCAATTATGACATTTAAAATCACTTATCAGTGCATTTCACTAATCATCTCTAACAAGGCATTACAAAAAACCAATGTATAAAACCCGTTTTATGACATCCGACAGACCAGGACACGAACGATCAGTCCAATTGACCACTCGAGGCATTCGTTGCCCACATCTGTGATGAATTCACTGATAACACACAACCTTTAATTTAATTGTTTATATTGTATTCAAAATGAGTTCAATTTAAAAAGACATACAATTAACTCAAGTCTAACCCTAACAGAGTTGCGCTGACAGAGAGTGGGCGGCCGGCTCTGAGTCGCCACCGACCTGGGCTAAGGATGTGTCAACCGGATCAGCTAAGATCACCGCTTTGGACGTGATTTGCGGCAAAGAATACATGACTGTTAGGGCAGAATTCAGTGCACCCTTTCAGGGCATCATCGTCTCGAAGGGCTTTTACGGTCACGACAACTGCATTTACGTGAAGCCCTATTCGGGTATAACTCACACCACCTTCAATGTGAAGTACGACCAGTGCGGCACAAAACCAGACCTCCAGGGAAAGTATTACGAAAACACAATTGTCATCCAATACGGAACTGACATCATCGAGGCCTGGGATGAGGCCAAACGACTTCGATGCGAGTGGTTCGAGGCCTATGAAAAGCCGGCCACTTTCCGACCGGCCATTCCGGTACTTATATTGTTTTACCGAAGACTGTTCTCCAAATTTGATAAATTTGACGCATAGGTGGCCGATCTGGATGTGATTGAAATGAATTTTCAAGGGGATGAGATCGATTGCTGGATGTCTATTCAAGAGGGAAAAGGACCATGGGCAAGAGAAGTGTCTAGGATTGTGGCCGTCGGTATGTACTGATCGATGTTATTGGACGTCCTCATTGACATTTGGTCTTTAGGACAACCGATGACTATTGTGATCGCTATCAACGACTATAAGCATCAGTTCGATATGCGAGTCAAGTCTTGCTTCGCTCACGACGGCGTCAAACCAGCCATTCAGCTGACGGACCAATACGGATGTGTATTGCGGCCGAAGATGTTGTCGCCATTCAAGAAGATCCGCGACACTAAAGGAAAGGCGACTCTCGTCTCTTACGCACAATTCCTGGCCTTCAAATTCCCCGACAGTATGGATGTGCAGATCCAGTGCACTGTCGAGGTCTGCAGACATGGATGTGCCGACGCCTGTCAGGTGGAGGGACCCAATCAGGCCAACCCATCATTGCAGGTCTCGGCTGACATTCCACACTCTGCAGATCAGTTGCCGGCCAATGAAGAGATAACTCCGTCAGAGAACGAGGCACAGCCTGTGTATCAAGACTTGAGTGCACCCAACCATCACACCGTCACAATCAATAGCGATGACAATCATTATGTATCAGATTATAAAAACAATGATCACATTCCGTCTTCAGAGGAACGACTGCCCGACCACCACGACGACTATCAGTCCGTCCATCAAAACCCGAGAATGCCTTTGATTCAAAATGAAGAGAATTTAAACGAATATATGATTCCACACGAAAGTGAGAATAAGCCGACACTAAAGTTGCCGGATATGAATGTTTTGCAGTCGGAGTTGGGCCTCAAAGCCAAATTACCGAATCTGGCCAACATTAACCTGGCCAATATCAAACCAGAAGACATCGATCTGGCAAATAAATTATTGGCACATAAGGGAAATATTGATTTCAATCATTTGGCGGCAACTTTTGCCAACGGTTTGCATCAAAAAGATTTAATGTCATTGATCCAGAAGAATAACATCAAAGACTTAATGTCCAAGTTTGCCAACAGAGTAGAGGAACAGCCTATTGCCGAAGCACTTCATTCTAACCAAATAAACAACTTCGAGAACATATCTCACGCGATGTCCAACAGTGATCAGACTTTGCCCGATGACAGCCGACCGACTCATCCAAGCGTTCATTTCATGCCTAATAATATACACACCGAACAAAGTTTGGGTGCAATTGAAGGTCTGGCCCGACCTCAACACCTGCCGCACATTCCTCCCCAGCATTTCAATACATTTCCATTCGACGCCAATTTGGCGAACATTAGGTTCAATAATCAATTCAATAAAAAGATGGCGATTAACCCGTCGGACAACTCGAAAGACCAGCCATTAGCCCAAGTGGTCACTATTCCGCTTCAGCCGGGATTAGTTTCGCTGCCGCAACACATTCAGAATCAGATGAATTCCGCCGTTCATTCTTTCGTTTCCAATATGGATAATATAGAGAAGCCGTCAACGGATTTAAATATTGTTCAAAGGATGAAAAATAAGATAACGGCGCACATCAAGGACTTGAAGCCCGATATCTTAAACATTAAGCTTCACTCGAAGATAGGTCCCGACTCGCAGTTCCCATTTGGTCCGCGCTCTCTTCGTATCAGAAGATCGGGCGACTCATCACAGATCGGTCTGAAGAAGGGCTTTCAAGTGGTCACTTCTGTCGACCTGGCATTCCTGCCCAACCTGACCACCGACTCGACGCCCATCTATTCGGGCAGAAAAGACGATCAGCGGAACGGAATGTGTTTCTCTGTGGCACAACTGGCCACTGGTCTCAGTTGTATTCTATGGCTGATCGTTGTGGCCATCATTTCCTGTGCTTTTATGACATATAAATTAAGTAAAAACAAAAAGTCACTCAATTCTCATAAATGATTGTTTTGTAATATTAGTTAATTTTATGTTTATTTTGTCATTTATTTATTGTTAATAAAATAGTGCCACCGCTTCACCCAAACTGTCTTCCGATTGTCTCATTCTTCAGCCCTCTTCAGACAGAGATTGTGTCCGAAGACACCAATCATTAAATTCGAGTCATAACCAGTAGTAATGATCACTAGATTTGGTTCATTCGCCCAATTATTGGCACAAAATTTTTGCTCGTAATTAGTCTTTTATTTTAAACATTTGTTCCAATGATAAGAAATAATAAGCAATTAAATGAATATTTGAATCATTTACTAAAAAATAACAAATAATCGAATCTCAATTAAAAGCGTTTTAAAAGCAGTTTTTATATAAATTTAATAATATATTATATAATATATTGACGATCGATAACACATAACACATACAAACGACCGGTCATTGGCAGAGCTATCGCCAACTCCTCCGACACTAACCACTGAATCGACTTTCAGTTATGTTTTTAGTTAATTGTGTTAACTATTTCTATGTTCAGTTAGAAAATAATTGTTTCGAATATTGCGGAAAATAGTAAATTTCAATTAGAGCTAAGGTTTGGTTGCGTGAGAGCTAACTAAATGTTATAAATGAGTGGACCGGTGATGGCCAGCGGTTCCCACGTCTGGAATTGTCTAACAATGACTGGCAAATGACTTCTGCATTAAAAAATAAATAGACAATCAAATCAGTTATGACTCAATTTTGTAGTTATATATGAATTTGTAATTAGAACTTATGATTTCCAATAATCTAAGACTTCTTCGGAGAAACGGTAAAAAAGTCGGTCAAAGACCAGAGCAGATGAGTGAGGATCGACAGACACCAGCTTCGGCTGACGAGACTCTGCCGCTTGGCGTTCGTCACCGAATTCACTTTCGAGTAATTCACATCCAATTCAAACAGTTTCTCCAATTCCATCGGTTCGAAGCTCTTGTCTTCGGCCTCATTCTCAGCTGACTTCTTCACCGAATTGTTCGCTGACTTTTGTGACAGAAGATTGATTATACCGATGAACTTTTCTTGAATGGCTTGTGGCAAAGGCCTGCAAATGCAATGCAACATATCGTTCACTAATCGTTAACTTTGTCTCTAATCTTATCAATCAATCGATTATTTATTTATCATTATTTAAACATTAATTATAATCAAAAACAAAACAATAAAAACCTTTTAATCCCTGGAATATTACTCCAATAATATCGGTTCCGGTTTTGGGAGAAATCGTTGGCAAATAATGTAATCGGTTTGCACTGCAAGTGAAAACAATCATTAATAACTTATGAATTCAAATAAGTTATGAATTTTAAATCGTAAATTATAAATTGTTAATGATAATTAATTATATGTTCGTGGTCTAATTAAAATACAAACAAACTGATTCCACTTATATAAATTTCAAAATGTTAACTGTGGTATTTTTCTTTAAAAAAATGTTTAGTTATGGCATTGTATCTTATAATTTACAAGTCGTCGCATTGAAATTTAGAATAAGCATGCAAGATCAACATAGTTATTAAATGGCTATTTTTCTTTACCATAAATAATTACTTTGCAATATATAATTAATATTACAAATAATACAAACTTTGTTTGTAAATCAATTCTTCAAAATAATTATAAGTTAATGTAATCGATAAGAATTGAACTGTCAATTAGAGTTAGATTAGAAGATGATAAATAAGGAGACTGACCATGAACAGGTTGGAAATGACATCTCTCTGGGAAGTGCTCAGAGGGTTCGAGTTTTCGCATAAAAAGAAGAGATGACGACTCTTATTGGTCAGACGTAACAAATTGAGGATATGATTGAAGTATAAAAAGAAATGTCCACTTCTTTTGCTGTCTGTTGCGACAAATGATAAGTTAATTATTTGAATCCTCATTTGTTTTACACACCGAGTAGTCCTTTCCGTCCAGAATTGCTTGACGAATATTCAGGAGGTGAAGAACCTAGGACTAAGTCAATTGGAGATATGGAAACGATCTGAAGAAGTAGTCATAGAGTTAGTAATTGATTTGAAGAAACTAATAAATAACTATTACTTTATCTAAAGTCAAAGTCTCAATAGAGTCCACAAATACAACACTGTTTTTGTGGTGAGTTTTGGTGATTTCAATGGCATCGGTATCTGATTCAGAAGCGAAGTATGCCTCCACTTCCAGACCCAACTGTTCCAACGCTTTTTTGGCTGAAATGTTTGAATTTATTATCATAATTGACGACATAATTTGAAAGTCAATACCAGAACCGATACCATCCATAAGCGACAAAATCCTGATCTGTCTCTTGTCATTCGATGATTCTTCTATCAGATTCGCCGATTTGAGTCCACAAACCAAAGGGTCGAACATAGTCTTCACATTGAATCTCCAGTTGGGTTTGACTCGCAAAACGCCAGTTTCTTCGGCAACAGGTTTGCACAAAAAACATTCCCATTTGTCTGTGGCCAACACCTGCAACACAATCACATATGCAATGAAAATAAGCAGAACACTCACTATTACCTTGACATGAGTTCCAGGTCCAACCAGAAGATCAATGCACTTCAAGCAATATACTCTAGCGATCAAATGTAAAGATGAATAAAAGAATGTGAAATGTGAATGGTCAGTTTTACCTGTGACAGATCTCATTCTCACAAACAGCCAGGTTTCCCAATTGGCCGCAAATAGCGCAAAACGACTAAAATGTATACAGATTTAGATGAGCAATGAGAAAATTGAATGAATGGATTACATTTTTGAAGTCAGCCCCCGGGGCATACATTGTTACGCGGATGTTGTCGTAGCAGAGGCGACACAAACCGCCCTCGAAGATCGGATGCCGCAGTAATGTCTTGGAGGCATCGTTGGCCAGCGCTTCGGCGTCACAGCAACAGGCGATACAGATCTTATCGATGGATACTTGTTTCGATTTAATCCTTTCGATTTGACTTAGTTTGTATTCTGGGATCTCATTTGACGAATCTGTTTCTTCAGTTTGGTTTACTTCAAAATAAACTATTTGCTGAAGTCTTTCATCTGTCTTAAGAGCCTCAGAATATACTGAATCTAGTGGTAGATAAGTGGCGGCAGAGGATGGAATAGGATTCACTGGATCAGCTTTGAAAGGGTTTTTCTTAGTGGTGTCTTTCACAATGAAGCCATTCTTAGCCCAAGAAATCAGAGCATTCTCCTCATCGTCTGCATTACTGCTGGAAGGGATGCTTTCCTCCAAAGGAAAATTGACATCAGCTCTGGCCGCCAACACTTGTAGGGCTTCCTTCACTCTCAAACTCGTCAGAGAAGAGGTTCCTTTACTCAGTTCGTTGAAGTTCTCAAAGAATGATTTAATCTTTGATTTGGGTATTTCTGAGACCTGATGGTCACCGAACCAATAGACCCACGTCTGGCCCTTTTTGGCAGCTTTTTGTTTGCAATGCAAATGTGATATAATGAGAGCCGGAAACCATGTCTTGTAGTTGGGAAGAGTGGCCCACACTATGTCTCCGATGTCGAACTGAGCATCAGATCAAGTATTTTCAAATTAAACTTCGATTAATTATTCAAATAAGCAATACTTCGTATTTTCCGACTGATTGACTGCTTTTTGGCTTCTCTTTCGGTTTCTCGACTTTGATTTCCTCCTTCGGGCGTTCCGTTTCTGGTATCCGTCCCGACGTCTCCTTATACATCCGGACACGTCTGTCCTCCAATATCGACTAATTATCATCGATAAGACATGAATGAAATGCTTTATCAGTAACTTCTTTAATAAACATTGGTATTGAATTAGGACAAGCAATATTGAGTCATGCTCATTTGAGCAATAAGCTTATGGCTGCACAATCATGGAAAATTATCATTGCAACTAGTTCTAATTATGCATCAAGCAAATCGATCTAGATTGGAAGATTGATACGAAAATGCACATGCTAATATACTAATATGCGAGTATAGGTTATGAATTTGATGTTCTAAATGCAATCACAATCACAAATGAGACAAATCAAGACAGACCTGGTAATAGTCGACTTGGGTCGGCAGCATTCGGAGGCCATACTTCCCTCTGTTCAAAGGGTTCACATCTTGGGCAGCGGGGGCACTGATTGGCACCAGTTTTGGTTTCTTAATAATAAATTTGGTCGACTTATCGGGTTGTTTGTGGTTTTTCCCGTTCTTTCGTTTGGTTGCGCTCTTGGCATCAGTTTTGCTCCCATTAACCGAAGTTGAGTTGACCTTAACTTTGGGCAAAAAACAAGAGTTAGCAAAGTCGGTAATCGAGTCAGTTCTGGTCTGTCTCTTACTGGCCTTGGGTTTGGATTCATTGCTCAGATCTAACGGCACTTCACTCGACATATCGTCAATAGTGGTCACCAATGAGACAATACTAGTATTGATACGTATTATCGCTGAGTTTGGTCGGACAGGTGGGTCAGTAGTTAGAGCTGATCCGATGGCCAGCACTTGTCGCTGGTCTGGACAGGAACTGGTGTACAACTATTTTGGTGATTGACAGTCGTCAGGGATGACCACAAGTGAGCACAAGTGAGCTCAGACTCACTCCACTGCTCAGTCAGTGCTCACCACTCGCTCCTCACTGGCACTCACTGGCAGTCAGTCTGCGCCCAACACAACCATAGGCTGTACTCAAGAGAGACACTGACTATCACTGAAGGCCTACAACTGCTCTCCAGTTGTGTTAGCGCTCGCCTTCAGATCAATATTGCATTAGATGTTTGTATTACATATGAAAATGAATGTAAAAAAATATTAATATATTGTTTATATTATTTAATAAATGGTCTGCACTCAGACACAACACTCAGACGATATTGAATGACCACAATCACAACAAACAATGACAAATCAGTACTTGCAGTGATCGACCATAATATTCACCCACTCCTCACTAGAATCAACTAAACTAATAACTAATAGGCGCACAAAGAGAATATCAACTTAGCTATAGCTAGGATCTACATATTCAGTGGTCTTCTATTGATATACCAAATCAAAATGTTAATGATTCAAAAGAGTTTATACAGTTTCAGGTGTTTCATTTGACTTTCAAAAACAAGCAACCTAGCAAAATTTGAATTATTAAATTTCCTCGTTTCAATAATTCATTGACCGATAGGGAAGGTGTGAGCCCTAATCGATGAGCTGACCCAGACATTGATCTGATGTTCAACAGGAAAGATTAATCAATAGATATTGTAAATTTTTAAAAATTTAAATATTAGGGAAAATTCAAATTCTTATATCTCATACAGTATTACCTCGATTGTGACAGACAATTTTTGAATCTTTGGTAGCACCTATGAAAGCTCTAATTTTATGGTTTATTACATTTCTACATAAATTCTAACTGATGATTTCTAACTCATGACCACTTTGTTTGTACCTCGATTTAAGCAATTTCCCACAAGTTTAATAAATTCGACATTGTTAATTGAAATCTAAGTTTAATTGATTTCAATTTCACCTTTGAAATAATCTAATCGAATTCTAGTCTGAAATCTATGAACACTAGACTATTGGAAGGTAAATGTAAACCTCAATTGTGTTTTGCTCTGTAAACATATAAAATATTCAATTGTAAACTATGGGATAAAAGCTACTTAGAACATTCCTAAGATTTTTATCTTGCTATCATTAACAATGTCCCCAATAAGTTTATTCAGATCAGCTTACACTTTGGTTCATATCTGTTTTTAAATAATCTTGAAATTTCAAGGGCCAATATTTTTCGTAATTACGATTGAATTTGGATAAACTAGAATTGATTGTTTAATCACTGATTTAATCAAGTTTTTATTATAATGCCTTGCATAGATTATCTCATTATTAGCTGAAATATTCAAAAATAACAATTAGTAAATTAATAGTTTGATTAAGTTCAATAGATTTCAACAGAATTCGATTCTGACAATTTTTTTGTCGAACATGGTCAGTTTACCAGAATCGAGATCAAACTCTATTTGATGCTTATTCAATTTTCCTGGTTCTTAGATCTTGAAATGATTAGAAAACCAAAATTAACATCAGTTTTGAATTAAGTGAAAAAATAATAAAAGATTATAAAAAGATGTATCATTCTAAATTTAATTCTAAATCTATATAAATCTTAATTATTCTAATGTTTTGTCTGAATCTATCACTTGAGATAAGTTTGGCAGATAATTCACCTAATATAGTGTTTGCAATATTGGTTGTCATCACTTGACTCGTCTCTCAATGCGATGTTTAGGATTGACTTCAATTCAAACCCAAACCGCGTCTACAATACAAACGATGTTTGTATGGCGTTATTTGTGATCTGCCATCCGATGTCATCACCGGTTGTCCAGACTCTGGAGAGACAACTGATTGCAATTTGTGTCAAAGTTTGGTGACCGGAGATAATTATAATTATGGCAGTCAATACTGTTTTGGTCACCGATTTGTGGCAAACAGTGGACAACAGTTTGGCGCCGCTGTCGACCAAACAGTTGCAGTTCATCGACCAATTGGAAAGTGAATGCAAGACCCGAACTGGTGATGAACAACAATCGGATCAGTTGGCCGGCGATACACAAATCGACAACTTGTTTCAAGTGAGACATTTTCCCTTGTGTTAGACTATTGTCGCTTATGTTGATTCTGTTCTTGAGTTCGAGGAATGGTTTAAAAATTTGGACAATCAACTGAAGAATGCAAACGATTCCCGGTTTACGTAAGTGTCGCTAAAATGATTTGATTACTGAGTTCTTCAACTACAGAAAACTTATGGACAACTATCAACAAGTTAAACAATTATCAGAAGAAGTGAACGCGAGTTTAGCCAATTTGGATCTCTTGAGAGGACAATATCACTCGGTCTCCAATAAGACCAAAGCTCTTCACTCTTCGTGCGAACAACTATTACAGCAACAGGTTTTACCAATTGATTGATTTGAAGTACGACTAGCTTATAGTTTCTTGTAATTTAAAGCATGGTTTGATTGTGGCCATTGAAAGGATAGGACAGAAGTTAACATATTTCAATGAACTCGAACCAATATCTAAGGTAACAGATTTGTTAGTCTCTTCTGAATAACC
>JAUJYQ010000081.1:0-11839 GCA_033995645.1 Hemileius initialis | reverse complement strand
TAATAGTAATTTACGATCAATACTAATAATAATATTAAATAACTATAAGTAAATAAAACAAAACATTCAAATATATAAAGAATTACAATATAGTTTCAAAAATATTTCAATCGATTTCAATGCAATCGTAAGGATTAGTGTCTGACTTGTTGGCCATCCCTTTCTCGGCCTTTCCTTGTTTATTGGATTTAATTCCGTTTGTTTGACTCATCGAAGAGATCGCTGTTTGAGACAAAGATGCGCTTTTCGGCGACTTATGTGGTTTGGACTCCTCTTTTGATTCGGAACTGTTTTCACGACTCCTTGGCGTCGATCCAATAGCGATAGTCTGAGACGAGGCAACAGAACTGCAGCCAATCGACGAAGACTTCGAACTCGTCGTCACTGTCGTAGAGCCCGGAATAGTGAGTGCGGCGGCCATTCCGTTGGACAGACGAACTGGAACTTTCTTGAACGTCTGTCGAGTAAAGAAGATGATCACACACTACAAACACAAACACTTTGATCTAGACTCACATCAGGATTAGCTGTAATCGAGGCCACAATTCGGGTCAGATCTTCGTTGGCCAAAGGAGTCTCCGATGTTATTATCACATTTTTGCCGGCGTATGAGTGAGGACTGTATAGACTTGATTTGGTTTGACTACTCGATGGCATTGCGCTCATCGATGTGTTCGATGCGGTCGTCGCCACTAAACAACAATTAATCGTTAACTTACTACTAATTGATTGGTCACTAATTACCGGCTAAGCTATTGTAAGGGAGTCTCAGATGAGAACCGTTGCCATTCTTAGCACTCGAAGGTTTTGGAGCAATCAATGACTGACTGTTCGACATCTTACACATCGACTTTATCTTTGAGATATCTGGATAGTTGATGACCGGTCCGGTAATTGAAGTTTCTGTTCGAGACTTAATTAGAGTTTATTTCAAACTAGAAATCACTTACTTTCAGCCGAGGCCAACATAAACGGCTTGAGAACCGTTGGACGTGTCGTCAGAAGTGGTGGCTTTAGTAGTGAGCCTTCTCTTGTCATTTCTGTGTCCACCGATACATCGATAACACGCTTCTGATGCAAGTCAGGTGTTGTCAGTTTGGGATAACCACAGGATGTGCTCAGAGTAACCGTTTCTGTCTTTGGCTTAAGTTTGCTCAGTTCGGGAAGTTTGGGTAGAATTGGTCTCTGATTGCCACTCTTCGGACCTTTCAATGACTTGTTGGGCAGTTTCATTGGTTTGGCCGAAGACTTTGCACTCGGAATCGTTATGTATTGCGAGCCCGTGAAGAGATGAGGCTTCTGCTTGGGTGCGACACTCGGCTGACTGGGAGGCGGGACCGTAGGTTGGCTCACCTGTTTAGCACCTGATTGAAACATAAGGTTAGCAATGTCTGACATATCATTTGCAAAGAGCAATACGTTTCTCTTGGAATTCCTTTCGTTTTGCTTCTAATGCTTCGCCCACTTTATAGCACATACTATTCCGATAAGTATTCATAACGTCGTCCACAACTTTGATGGCTTCCGGTTTGAGATCTGAATCAGAAATAACTGTTAGATGGGATTCGAGTCGACAATAGTTTGGTTTGCATTTTCAAAGCTGACAAAATAAATGACTCACTTTTCTCCGACACTTTGTAGCAAAGCTGAAGCTTGTGATTCCACATCGACAACAGTCTCTTGATATAAGACAATTGTTGCTCCCTTTTGGTCAGTTTGTTGATAGTTTCGATCGCGTCTTTAATTGTTTCCAATTTGTTGAGCTTTCCGTTGCGGCAAATCATATGACTCTTTTCCATATACATTGTGTTTGACAGCTCGAGGAACAGTTGATTTACAACTGCCCGTTGTGTGGCACTCGCGGCCGCTTTGGCCGACAACGACAGCATCCGCTTATTGTCTGCTGTTTGGGTGGACATCGAGTACAGAGATGTGAAGCCTTTGTCCGTTTTAGGCGTTTCGGTTTGATTTTTCTGTTTGATGGCTTTCTTCTGGTCCCTAATCACTTGTGGTATTTTTAGAGGATAGTCCGAGGTTTGGATTAATGGAATACTGGCTGCGGTAGTCTTCAATTTGATCGGAGTCTTTGCGCAGTTCGGAAGATTCTTGTGGATCAAAGACAACTGTTCATCAGTCGAAGTGTCAGTTTCAAGTGCTAACACAGTTGGCTGTCTTCGTTGATCCATTTCCAGCTGTCTTTGGTGCAGTTCCTGAAGCCTCTTCTGCTCGTCTTGTAGTCTTCGTTTGCCTGTCTTTCCTTTCTGGTCGTAGTCTGGAATTATCCACTGATTTGCCATCAAAAGACTGCTATCATGAAACCGTGAGGGCAGACGTATTTGCCGTTTGGATCTGTTACCGCCCGCAAAGATCTTTGCCAAATCTGCTTCTCGGTCTTTCTTGGGTCGGCCACTCTTGGTCTCCTTGACAGGCGATGGACTTTTCATCGGACTCTTTGGACTTTTAGGACTCTTGAGTTTAGGAGACAAACCGACAGCCATCAGAACATCTTCAGAGGCTTGTGGTGAGTCGCTCAGCTCGAAGGGCGTCCGTTCGCTACACTGTAAGGCACTCAAAGCGAAACGGGCGTAATGGTCGTCCATCGTGACCGACGGGTTCCAAGACCTCTTCAGTTGTTGAGCTTCAGTGTTGCCGAACTCTTGGTAAGCTGTACACAGCTCTCTCATCATATCATCGCTGAGTGGCTTATCTGGCCATAGGGTCTCCCGAATAACTGGGTATTGCGGCAGAAGACGTTCCGAAAGAGGAACGTCATTGTCGACCGGATCCAGCGATTCAAAAACTAGAGGTTTATTTTCGCTGAGAATCGATTCGCTCTTATTCTTAATTCCTTTAGTTTTGAAGAATTTTCTTTTGATTGGAATTGATTGCAGTGAACTGGGAGTCGATGGGGGAAGCATTGAAGACGAGGAATTCGAAGGCGAACTGATGTCTGGCATTTTGAGAACACTGGCCGAGAATATAGGCGAGTCTTCGGGTGGGGGCGCCAGGTCTGGGCTCAGGTAATTCAGTTTCAAAGCAGATTTGTTGGTGAGGTAGGTGTCGAGCAGAGTGCTGACAAATGCCGACTTCGGGTCAGAGCTCGAAGTCTGGCCTATAATCGGGTCCGACATGAATGATGTGTAACTGTTTTTCTTAGACGAATGACTCTCTTCCGGTGCATTGGACAAAGTGAAGGACAGGTTGTTTTGTGGTTTGTCGTCGAACGTAGGAAATAGTTTTTCGCGCCAGCCTTTGATTTTAGTGATGTCTTTTGTTTTGGTCGGGGAAATGAGTTTACCTGACTTGGGACTTCGAATTTTGAATGTCTTGGACATAGATAGAAGGGGCGACTGTTCCTTCTGTTCCTTTTCGTACTGTTCAAACTTGGAGTACAGATTGATCTCTTGTTCGTTCTCAAAGAGCTTGAAAGTGATGCCTTCGATCTGATCTATCTCTGGGGTCGGCTTTTGAACACCGATTAGCTCACTGTATAGCTTCTTAGGCACTCGATTGGCCTCCACTCTCATAGCCTGGTTATTGAGTGCGGTCTTTGACTTTTTTATCAGTTTCTGTCTTATTTTGAACGAATTGTCAAACATAGAGCTGTTGTGCGCCAGAAGTGATTCGCTTTGCGCGCAATCCATACCAAAACCATTGGATTCATCAAAGTTTCTGTACTTTAGAAATGGTTGCAATGGTTTCGCTGAACCGTTCATTGAAGTCAAAGTATGATTGCTATCCACTGACCAGACTTTAGACATATCGCTAATGCACTCAATGCCGAACCGTTTGACCACTGGTTTGGTCTTTTGATTAAGCACTTTGAGCATCATCTTTGAGCTCTCCTCAAATTCTTTCTGAATTTTGAGTTCGTAATTCTCCGAACTCTCTCTCATAAAAATATTTTTATTCTGTTTTTTGGTTTTGTTAATTAAGTTCAGTTTGTTTGAGAAGAGTTTGGGTTTCTTTTGGTTTTCGCCAATTTTTGTACTGGACTTGAATTTTTTGGGCTTAAAGGTAGTCAACAAAACATTGTCTGCACTAAACTCACTCAAAGGAGTCACCCCTAAGACAGTTCCGTTGGTGTCCGCGGCCTTTGACTTACGTTTTTTAGGCTTAGGTTTTTCACTGTTACTCAACTTAAGCTTCACGTCTTCGTCCGGTGCGGGAGAGACAAACGGCTTGAGAACGGGAGGCGTCGACAGATCAGAAAAGTTGACATCACTTGTGGGCGCCTTTTCCACAGTGGGCACGATTTCGGGCTTCAGGACGGGTGGGCCGTCGTCCAGTTGGACCTCGGGCGTCAACACAGGCATCTCGGCGTTGTCCTCGTCGGCCGAATGCGGGGGCGAACACAGGACGTGGGCTTTGGCTTTGGTTGGTCTCTGGACAGGCGATAGAGTGGTTGCGGGCGAAGGTTGGATGCGATGCATTGCACTTCTGGCAGAGGAAACACTTGTGTAATAAGTGATGAGTGAAATCCACTGCTTTTGCAGTTCAGCACAATTGTCACTGTTTTATCACTGCTTTTGGTCCTTATGGTGATAATCGATATGAGGATCGACCGAAATCAGTGGTCACAAAAAGCGAGTCGAGTTTGTGTGCAATCGTATGTCAGCGTAGATGTTAGATGCATGCAAACACACGACCAAACGATGCACTCATTCACACACAAAACATGGCTTTGTTGGCCATTCACGCGACACACAGACCGATCTCAACTCGATTCAGGCCTCTAGTGGTCGGTGTGGCCGACGGGTGGCGATTGGCGGACATCTGAGTCCTGCATGCAGTCCTGGCTTAGCACTTGTGCTCAACGCTGATAGAGACAAACAATAGACATCGATAGTATCGAAAGGCATATAGCGATAGCAATAGGGAACTGACGATAGGGAACACGAATGAACGAATGACGAATGAACGTGAAGAGAAAAGGGGCGCACAAATGGCCTCACCTCGCGCTCTGGCCAGTCCTCCCGACTCGACTGCACAGTATGGCAACACACTTATGGTGATCGGCACAGTTACCGACGGCTAGACTGGGCTCTGAGAAGACAGAGAGTTGCGGAGCAGTGGCAGTTCAGTCAATGGCAGCAATGAGTTTGGCTAGTATATCCGTTTGCTATCGATAATCGACATCGATGTGGGCGAGAGTGCACACTCTCTCCCATCAGTCCGACTACAGACCGACGTTCCTGAGCCAAGCACGTGCTCGCACTCCACAAAGCTTTTAGACGGCCAGAGCCGAGCGCACCGGTCAGTGAGACATATGAGACAGATATGTGGGTCGAGTGAGTGGTAGTGCAAACTGTTCGGCTCTCAAATGCCTTAACTCTTAGCATAACTGCGTATAAAAGCCATCGATTACTGAATGACACAACTGTTGTCTAACTGTGCTCATAGAAGTGCCTCACTGTCCACTCCGAGCCCGCCCTCACTGCCTCTCCTCATCAATGTCTCAATTAGGTCCAAACCGGTGACTATCGGCGGCAACACATTAATGCTAGTGTCCTGTCATAGGTCGATCTTATTTGTGGTGATCTGACGGCGCGAATGCCAGCAAAGTATGCGAGACTTGTATTGCCTGTGCTTTGAGGGGAAGCGACCGCTCTCTCTCTCACTGCTCTGTCTCTCAGTAGAGCGCGTACGCCAACAGTGGTCGCCAACAGTGAGCGCCGCTCTCACTGACACTCAAACCTTCAATGAATCAATGATATCGTTGGCCTCACATAGCCTTTGACACACTATCGGGTGGCCATCGGCACCACTCTCAGCATTGGTCAGGCATTGGACTCAGGCTAGGAATAGGTCTGGTGGTGTGGGTTCGGTCGGTGCTGACCAGTGCCTGGAGAGGGTTCGGGGAGTGGAGTGGAGTCGAGCACTGGTGGAGAGCCGACCACCGCTTGCGATAAGGCTGTGAAGGGAAGCGCTGTTTAGTGCTTATCATTTGAATGCCAATGCAAACCATTTTTCAATGATTTGTCGTTAATAGCAATGCATTAAAGGCATTGATTTGAGTGATTATTGCCGTTATCTTCAGACCTGTGCGGCAATCACTGCCTATGTGTGGCTGCCATAGAGTCGATGTCGACTGCGATCTGACTCAGAGCCTAAGATTCAGTGCCTTATCGTCTCATATGTCAGACAAATCACTGAACAAATCAATTCAAACATTATTTACATTCACTTCTTAAGGCATTTTTCAATCAAAACAATGTTTCATTTATTTTTACGTCCATTTCGTTAACGTTGTATTAAATAAATTAAATTCTTTATGTTTTAGTTTATTCTTATGTTTAAAGTTTTGTGTTTGGAATTGAGTGAAATTGTGATTTGGTTTGGGATTTGAATCAAAAGTTGATTTAGTGTTCGGACCGGACCTGAGAAGTGGTTGTCGAGAGTGGGAGTCAACCAAAACATTGCCACACATTTTGTTAACACAACAGTCCTAAAGAACAATGGGTTTATTGCCGCTCGAGTTTACCGACGGCCTGACCGACTCGCCCTACTATCGCGACAAGTTGGCCACTCACGAGCGCGAGTTAGACCGCATGAATCAGGCCATTAAGAACTTGATCAAAGAAGTTAAGGATCTGTTGACCGCCGCCAAAGGTGAGTCATTCAAACAGGTGGACACCAGCGGTAGTCATCGCTCGCATTGAAACCATAGTTTAGTTTGTCGGACATTAAACAGATCTAGTTTTGACCACATTTGACAACACGCGTCTCTTTTTTGCCCGAAGGTCTGTCCCGAGCCCAGCGCTCGCTTTCGGACACCTTATGTAACTTCAGCTTCGAGTGTATCGGAAACAGTCAGACCGACGACGAGATGGTAATCGGTGAGTGACTTCAACCCACGTCAAACACATCCGAACCGAGTAGTAATCTATGATTTGTGTCCCAAAGCCGCGTCACTCAAAGAGTTTGGACGCCTTCTCTCGACGATAGAGGATGAGAGGGACCGAATGGTAAGACAGATATAGATCAGTGACAATCGATAACGAATACTAATATGGTGTCCGATCCACAAACAGTTGGAGAGAGCGAACGCAACTTTCATTGAGCCGATCGAGAAGTTCAGACGCGAACAAATCGGTGGCGCAAAGGTCTGTATGTCTTTGTCTGTGTCTCTAACTTTGCTTTTCTGGAGCTCAGCCTCTCGTCAAACAAATCTATTGCTCGTCAACCAAACCAAATTGGAATTTAATTGAATTTAGTTGAATCTAATTGTATAATTTGATTAGGAGGTGAAGAAGAAGTTCGACAAAGAGACGGCTCGCTTCTGCCAGAGTCTGGAGCGTCACTTAAACCTATCGACGAAGAAGAGCGAGAATCACTTGCAAGAGGTATTGGTTTAGTGTTGAGATCTCAGTGAGGATTTATTCCATTCGTTTGCTGGAGTTGAGCCTAAAAATCGATAATTGGTTTGCGATTCTGCGCTCACATTATAGTCTTCGTCGGTTATTATGTTTGGATCAATAAATGTCTGCTTTTGACTCATTGTATGCACACATATAATGTGTGTTTCCTTACATAATAACTCACTTACTCTTCTATCATGAATGCCTCGATCAGTGAAATTGTTGTCAATTGTGTATAGACTCAGAAAAAATAATTGCTTTCTATTTGCTATTCATATGTCTTTCAATATCTTTCTGATGAAACATATTATTTGAGTGTCAAAAGGAAGAAGTTTTTAATCCCAAGCATCACAATGTCTGACATCAGATCGCTTTTAGCGTAAAATCTATTTTCTATTCATAAAATTTTTTTCTCATATGACTCCAAATATTAGATTACATTGTGTTTGTTCAAGAATCGAAGAACCTATCGTAACAAAGGGCTGATTTATAGTCGTCTAACTCTATTGTATCTTGTTAATAGGCTGATGCCAGTCTAGAGATGGAACAGAGACACTTCTTCCAGGCCTCCTCTGAGTATGTCCTCAAACTACAAGAAGTGAACGAAAGGAAGAAATTTGAATTCGTCGAAACGGTAATCAAACGACTCAAACATCGGAATGTCGACCAACACATCGCTAATTGTGATTGTTTTTTCCGAACAGGTGCTTAGTTTTATGTATGGTTGGCTGACGTTCTACCACCAAGGTATGTGAGCCCGTGGTCTGGCCAATCGATGACATGTTTGCTCACTAGGTCACGAAGTCGCCAAAGAATTCAAATCGATTATTACTGACTTACAAATACGTTTGCAAAGAGTGAGTGAATTTCTGGCCATCAATTTAGCGCTTGTTTTCACATTTGAATTATCGATTCGTATGTTTTTCTCATGATTTTTTTGTTTTGATGTTAAGACGCGAGCGAATTACGAGACGACACAGAATGAGACCGAATCTCTAATGAACAAAATGCTCGAAGTGAGGAAAAATGTGAGTTTTATTGCATTTAAATGTTCTGATAAATAATCTTAATTATCAAATGATAAATCTTTTGCAAGAGTTTCCGCTATATTTAGCGATAGGGCTTTGAGGCGGAGACAAAACAACAAACATAAACATAAGACGGCTCTGGAGTTTAAAACCACAGCAAATGCTCTCAATTCAGTCATTAATTTTAGATTTCGAACCAATTACAATAAATAAAAATTAACTTGGCAATTAGTTAGCTAACGGAAGCAGTGAAATGAATTGAGTTTGCCTTTTGATGTTCTGTTTCAATGTTTAAGGCAATTATAATCAGATTTATTGTTATTATTATCCGATTCGTTTCTATTTTTAGAAACTTCAGGATTCTGGTTCTCTCAACAAGATGTACACTCGCCAAGGATACTTGTTCCTCATGGAGAAAAGTAAGCACACACTGGACTCTTGTTTTGGTCCAAAAATTTGTGTTTCAAATCATAAAAATTCATCGAAACGTCTAACGACACGCAAACGTCTATATAAACTGAGAGATGAGTTGCTGTGATTGCCATCACTTGTCGTGACTGTCTCTTATTGAACGCATAATTTGCATTTAAGTGATGTCTTCAAGACTTTTCGATGGACTTTAAGTGCATTTTCAGCATAAACTCCACTATTATTGAACAGTCGAAAGCAATTATTTACTATTTACCCAAAATTTTTTGCAGAGGCTTTTGGCACGTCGTGGGCCAAACACTTCTGCCAATACGACAAAGAGAACAAACGGTTTACTATGATTCAGTACAACCAGACTATCGGCAAAATCGTAAGCCGTTTGACATTTAAAGATCTGACACTCGATTAAACCTCCGCTCTATTGACAGTTATCTACTGAAGAGATCACTTTAAAGGAGTGCATCCGACGAATGTCCGACTCTATAGACAAGAGATTCTGTTTTGATATTATACCCGTCGAGAAGCCAAACTGTATCTACACTTTCCAAGCGCTGTCCGAAGAGGACCGCAAACTCTGGTTGGACGCCATGGACGGAAAAGAGCCGACTCAGCTCAACAGTCAATTAGCCATCAACTCTGGCAAACCCTTACCTCAGAGACAAGAAGAGTGTCTCTTAGATGACGTCGGCTTTTCATTCGTTCAAAAGTGTATTGATGTGATTGAAAAGAGAGGCCTCGAAGACCAGGGACTGTATCGAGTAGTCGGAGTGGCCTCCAAAGTGAATCGTTTGATTCAGTTGTGTCTCGACAGAAGAAAAGTGGGCGACGGCTCTGAAATGTTTGATTTCGACAATTCTGACGAATACGAAACTAAAACAATAACCAGTGCTTTGAAGACTTATTTTCGCAATTTGCCCGAACCTTTGATGACTTTTCGACTTCATTTGGCATTTATTGCCGCCGCCAGTAATCCAATTTGACATTGATTTCAAAGTTTTGACTCACTATTCTGTTTCCATAGAACAAGAAAACAAAGTACAGAGAATAGAAACGATTCATTGTCTGGTCCACAAATTACCGGCCGATAACTTCCAATTGCTTGAGACTCTGGTCAAACACTTATGCAAGTGAGTGATCGTGTGATGTGTTTGTCATATCTGGCCACTAATCACATGTCTCTAATAGAGTTGCACAACACTGTGAAAAGAATTTGATGACTGTTTCCAATTTGGGCGTCTGTTTTGGTCCAACACTTCTCAGACCCGAAGAAGAGACTGTTGCGGCCATAATGGACATTAAGTTTGGGAACGTTGTCGTCGAACTTCTCATTGAAAACTGTGATAAGGTTTGTATTGAAAACATTTGTTCAGCCATTCGTCTAAATCGTGTTATTTGACAGATATTCGGTACTAAACCAGAGAACGGATTTCAGAATCAACAAAGAAGTTCTCCTTCTTATGGCATAACTCCGATGAATGTAAACTCATATATGTCAACAACGATGAGCGCCAACAACAACTCGATCTATGGAAGAGTTCCGCTTCAATACGACACTAACTCGACTTATGCTCAGATCAAAGGTCAGATCGGACCCACGCGGAGCAGCAGTCAGGACCAGTTGGTCGGAATGACGAACCCGATGGCACAACACCAGTACAGACGACCGGTCTATCAGCACAGTGTGAGCACAGTCTCGCATCAGATGAACGCCTCCTTCCCTCCGCCTCCCAGTACTCTATCGTACGCTCAATCGATTCAAAGCCTTCCGCAACACTTCGTTCAGTACCCGAACGGTCCAAATGTTCAGTCAATGCAAAGGGCTGTCCGCCCCCTCGCCATATACAACCAGTGGAACGGACCCTCCAATGTGGTCCATCCACAGCCACAATCACAACACTTGCAAACACACCAACAAATGGTCGACAATCACAAAGAGAAGTCGCCGACCACTAGCACTAGTAGTGGTGACTCTCTTCTGAATAGTTATTCGCAATCATCTCAATTGAACGCCAGTCCCAACACATCTCCGCCCAACTCTTTTACGAACAACAAAGGCTATTACAACTACCGGCAACAGTTGGTGGCCTCTTCCTCGGTGCCCAATGTCCCCAATATGCCGATCAACTTCCGCAAAGTCCGGACCCGTTATGCGTGTGTCGGCGAAAACGACTCTGAATTGTCTTTCGAGCCCAATATGATTATCACAAACGGTTTGTCACTTCACTATTGGTTTCCAGTGATTGCTAATAAGTGTCTTTCCGTACAGTCCGGCCGTCACGAGAACCGGGTTGGCTCGAGGGCTGTCTCAATGGTAAGACTGGACTGATTCCCGATAATTACGTGGAATACCTCGATTGAGAACTTACTTACCGAAGCTTTGGTTGGCGTTGTTGTCACTTAAATAGAGTGCCATTTATTTTCGTAATATTTTTAATGTTGACAAACCGTTAGTAAATGAGAAGTAATGAAGCGATAAATTATTGAAATTTTAATTACATATTATGACAAACAATAATCGATTCGATTATTATTTCTGTGCAATTCTTACTTTGATATAAATATATGAAAAATGATATATATTTGTAAAATCGGCGACAAATTTAGTAAATCGTATAAAAAATCTATATTTTTAAAGCAAATTAAATATAAAATTTAAAGTATTTATTGCTCACATCTATCATATCAATAGAATCAGTATTTTATTCTCATTCCAAACAAATTTATTTATTTTTATTTATAATCTTATTATAAAATTCTGTATAAAATTGTTTTTTGAATATATATCGGATTAAATATCTCAATCAGTTCGTCAGTTAATTTCGGAACTCTAAATTAATAATTGACCATGTTCATGCTATACTTTAGCAAAAGAGACCCATTCTCTCCGTGTTATTATTGCTAGGAGAAAGTTCACCGCCTGTTTATCCAAGCTTAGTATAACATAAACCGGGTTAATTCTATCTTGCTAATTAGTGTAATATCAATGAGAATGCGTGATTTAAAAAGTTAAACCCTGTCAAT
>JAUJYQ010000080.1:0-11881 GCA_033995645.1 Hemileius initialis | reverse complement strand
ACCGAATCGATAATCCTATCAAAAATTGTCGTTTATATTCCCGAGGTTTGTGATTATTGATTTTAAAATTAATGATAGACTTAGCTCAATATTCAATTTAATAAAAATTAAATTGAACATGTTGGAAGAAATAATTTTGTCCAAATATTCTGTTACTCATGTTGTTTATTACTTTATTGCACAAATTGTCAATATTATTATAATTTTCCAAACAATTAATATTCTGATTGCGTGTAACCAAGCAATTAACCATTAGTTTTTTACCACTTTATCACTTATTTATTAAAATGAGTAATTTCTTCAGTTTGATGTAATTAAATTGCGAAGAAAGTACTCATCGGTAACACGATGTCACTCTAGCAAAATATTGATTCTAGCAAAATTTATTTGCGGTCTCTGAGGTCTCTGGTCTGGTCTTGTGATCAGTGCCAATGACCAGCGTTGGACTACACTATGATTTGAGATAAAAAGCATAACTTTTACAGAAATTCAATTAGCATTCACTCTATTGAACACATTTCTCTGTACTCCGGTCCATATTTTTTCATCGATTTTCACTAAGAATGGCAATGAATTTGTTTATTGAGTTAATTATGATAACAATTGGAAAATAACTGAACGCTTCACCGATCACAAGGAAAGGGCCTTCAATTCAGTGATTGACTCAATTCAAATCAATTTAAAATAAATTGTTTATTGTTTTAATTCGATTCGATGCCTCTATTATTGATTAATTGCCGATTTTATTAGTAAGTCTTCCCAAACACATACGACAACTCTCAGACAAACATTTACTCGAGGCATTCATTATTCTTTTTGGATAAGACCTCTTTGAACAAAATATTAGCCAACATTTCACTATGAATTTCCTGAACTCCTGTAAATCATGTATCTATTTAGCAATTGTATTGCATTTTATTTTATTCCAATCAGAGTATTGTGTATTGAGCGAGGAATATGAGGAAACCGACGCAATTACAATCGACACCGAAAGTTTGGTCAATTCAGTTGCTGATGAGATGACAAGACTAGTGAAAGAGCAGCATAATCATGGTTTCCTTGATTCATCTTTATGTGACTTTCTCAACGACTGATTCATTATTTTCAGGAGAAGATAATGTTTTACTCAATTGGGCGAAAGCGGCCACTGATTTAACGGAAACACTTTGGGATAAGTTATTACCGGTTTTCCATAAATACTCGACTGAAGAGTCCAATGTGACCCACGAATGTGCGGCCAGTATTTTTAATACTGTGCTCAGTGCCCGCAAACACCAGACCTGGGCTCTCAAATGTATGATATTATAGCTTCTAGTCATGAAAATTTATTTAAAAGAGTAAACAATCAGTTTTGGATTCGATTGGAAAACCCGATTCTGGTCTTCTCGAAGGTTCAGTCACCAGCTTTGGTAATGTCGAGGAATGCATTGACATCGCAGTCGAGAGCGACGGATACGACGACGCCTTTAATGGCAAATATTGTTTACTCTATCTTAAACCTCGATTACCTCCGAAGCCCAAAATCATTAGACATGGAGACCGTGTTATGGACTTGAGTGCCACCACAGCCAGTGGCACAGTCTTCGAATACCTAGCTAATATATCTGCCGGTATTTATAGCATAAATGCCATTCGTCTCGGGATATGTATTCCATCTAATTGTGAAAGTTGGGAAATCAAACCCATGTTAAACAAAAGTAAGAATTCAATCGATAAATCGATTCTTTTAGTTTTGTTTATCACTTCAAAGTATTGGAAAGATATCGAATTGATGTGGATTTGAGCAAAAAATGTTTGACAAAACCAGATAATAAGATGATTACAGTCGAACAAAAAGTGTCCATGTAAGTCAAAGATCACGATCAACTTGTTTTAAAGTAAACCTTAAATGATTTATGAACGAAGAGCTCTATTTGTGGTAATGAGTGTTCACGTTTTGGTTTCCACTCTTTATACACTGCTGATTGAGTCGACTGAACGAAACGCTTTGACTAGAATATTGAGCAGTTGGTCCATCACTAAGAACTGGAATCAACTGATCTTTCCATCGGTCAGAGGTGACAATCGACTGACAGCATTGAATGGAATAAAAGTGTTGACTATGTGCTGGATAATTGTGTGCCACACTTACAACTTCGGCGGGTTTTATAAAATACAGTGGAGCTATAGTAAGACAAAAACTCAACTAGATTCTCAATTATTGAAGATCGAATTGATCAAGATTGATAAATGTGAATTATGTTTGCTTAGGAAACCTACACCGAGTTCGATCCGTTCCGGAATCATTACTCTTTCAATTCGTAGGCAATGGCTGGCCATTAGTCGAGACATTCTTCTTCTTGAGGTTCACTCAAACAATGCCTTAACTTAATTATTGATGAATTCGATTACTTTTAGCGGATTATTATTTATTTACATAACGCTTCCCATTGTTGGGAAAAGCAAAGGAAAGTTCAATATACTGGCAATGATATTAAATCGTCTCTTTCGGTATAAGAATATAATGTAAATATTATCTTGATTATACAAGTTTATTCACTGATAGAATGGTTCCATCGATTTGTGGTATATTAGCAATCAATTTCTTGTGGCCACTCTTCACCTCTGGTGAGTCTGTCATCAAATTATACAAATTGTTTGAGTGCTCTCAGTCTCACTCAAATATTAGAATCCGAGGCAACGAATATTTTAATTTTAAGAAATGTTCAATTTTTTCTGTCAACTCTATTGAATCGATACTCACTTAAGTTTTACTATTTTTAGGTCCAATACTAATCGACAATTGGACGGACACTTACATAACCCAAAGCTGTCAAAGTAATTGGTGGAAGAATTTGATTTTCATCAACAACTGGTCTAATCCAGATGATATTGTCAGCTAATGCGTAAATGTTAGACAATTCATTGATTATTTTCTTATTCTTTAGTGTCTGATCACCACTTGGTATATAAGCGCAGACTTTCAGCTCTTTTTGTTGGCGATATTCGTTTTGCTGGCATTTTATTGGTATTTGAATTCTCAATTCTTTAATATCAATGAAAACAATTAACAATAAATGTCTCAAAAGGAACAATAAGTTGGGACTGGTGCTAACCTGGACACTCTTGGCTTTATCAATTATAATTTCGGCACTGACCACATATCACTACGAGCTGTCGCCAACATTCTTAAGCCACCATCTAATCAATCCCGAGTTAGACCTAAAATGATGTCCGTTTATAATATCTTAAATTATTTGCAATTCCAGTTTAGTCGAGGCTCAACTAAAATATGGTTATTTCCCAACTCATCAACATTTGAGTTCATACACTATCGGGATTCTCACGGGATATGCCATCTTAAAAGTCAAGGAACTAAAGATGACACAGGTCATCAAATATTTAATAAAATATTACTCTCAAGACTGTTATTATCCACAACTGCCAAGAGACTTATAGTTTGCATTGTACCGCGCAGATGATCAAGCTGATGACATGGCTCGCATCTTTACTTCTGCTCCTCTTCATAATGGTCTCAACTTATCACTGGAACAATGGTGTTCAACCTGATCCAATGTCCTCGGTTATCTATTCGAGTCTGTTTCGAACGGTTTGGTCCATCGCTTTGGCCTGGATTACACTCAGTTGCAGTACTGGTGGCGGAGGTCTGATATGAAACTTATGATCACAAATTTGATTTAAATGTTTTCCGATAGGAATTATCAACAAGTTCCTTTCTCATCAGATGTTCGTCCCTTTGAGTCGTCTCACTTTCGGTGCCTATTTATCTCATTTAGTCGTCATATATATAATTTTTATGACTAAGAAGTCAGTCACCGATTGGACTCATTTTGATTTCGTATGTGTTTTCAATGAATTTAGCTGTGATTTGATCTTGATTATTATTTATTTTCAGTTATGCAACGGATTGTTAACCATAATAATGAGTAATGTGATTGCATTAGTTCTGTTTCTTCTCTTCGAAGGCCCATTCGCTAACTTAAGTAAAGTTATTCTGAAGAGACATAAACACCAAAATGTTGAGACCAAGAGATGGGACGATTGGAAGAATCAGAACATCAAAGAAATATATTCGATTAACTCTTCACAGGTTATGACAAGAATGTAATTGTGATTTCTGTTTCGATATTAATTGAATAAAGTTGTAAATGAGTTGTTGAGGTAAATGATGTCATTTGGAGATCAATTGCTCGGTTGACAACCGTTCAGTCAAAAGTGATAATCACGTTCAGGGAATGGCACCGATGCTAATGAGTCGGCACTATTGAAGACATACCACACAGAAGACAATCGCAAGTCATCACTACATTCACAGAAAGTGAGCCTCAGATGACATTTGACTCAACAATCAATTGAAATGAAACCTTTAATCAATCAGTGAGTTAATGAATTATTTTACTGGATGGACAAGAGTACGTGGAGCAAGAGGAACGACAGCGAGGCCCGAACAGGACAAGTGGTCGTCCATGTCTCGCCTGACGAGGGCTGGGCCTGGATCATATCGATCGCCTGTGCGGGCATCAACGGAATCACATTCGGTCTGATCAGGTCCTATGGGGTCCTATTCTTCAAATTACTTGAAAAATTCGAGCTGAGTCGTCAAGATGCATCATGGCCATTCTCACTATGTACCTCATTCACTCATCTTTCAGGTAAATGATTGAAATAAATGATGACAAAATATGCTGGAATTGTGGTTAATCAGGTCCAGTGGCCGGCTTACTATTGTCGACCTTCTCTTTGAGAGTAATTGTGTTCACCGGATCGTTGATCGCCGCCTTCGCAATGATGCTCTGCTTCTTTGCCACCACTTTAGTCGAGATAAACATCTATATCGGAATTCTTCAAGGTGATATCACCATATCGTATAATTTTATTGATTTGTTTTTAGGTTTTGGAATCGGTTTATCATTTATGCAAACACCGGTAATAATCGCCCAATACTTCAACAAATACAGAGCCACTGCCACTGGTATTCCTTACAAGTTTAAAGAAAATCCACTCAAATATCATTTTCTCTTTGATTAGCCATTTCATACGCGGGCGGAACCATCGGTTCGTTTATATTCCCACCGATTCTTGAAGTAATTTTAGCCGAATATGGACTAAATGGCTGTTTCTTAATAATCGGTGGCATTATGTTAAACGCATTGCCTTTCGCTCTTCTCTTAAGACCTGCCACTCCTAAAGAAAACAAAGGAACAGAAACAATGGACAAACTATTTAAGGGAGTGCACAGACAATTCGGAATAGATCTGATCAAAAGGACTCCGAGTCAACGAAAGTCAAGTCCATTGATAGCTCTGATGCGTTCGCACAACCAAATGGTGGTTAGCGTCAAGAATAGGAATCGACTGCACTCTGTGTTAGTGAACCATATGTGCAGTTGTGGTCATCTGAACCAAGTGGCCGAAGCACCTGTCGATTGGGCCCATAAACACAACTCAGTGACCAAATCGATGATCGAATGCGAAGAGATGGTAGAGTCTGGGTTAGTCCGGCTCTGTGGTATGAGGAACTATCTCACCGATTATGAGTGCGTTTGCGTAAAGAAACAAAAATATTACGAAGAACTTTCGGATCAGGCTATCAATGACAAGGCCTGTCAGACTGAGACCAGGAAAAGTACTTTCAAGGCTAATCTCGAATTAGTCCATTCGGTGATCACAAACCCGTTATATTTGATTCTCTGCATAACTCACGTCAGCTTCCAATGGGCGTAAGTTTTGATCGATTTACAGGACATTACTAATAGATCTTCAGTTGGATGACATACCAGATGGTGATTATAGACTTCGCAATGGACAGAGAAATGTCTTCCACTCAAGCAGTCATTCTCTTGAGTTCGTTTGCAGTGGCGGATCTGTTTGGAAGACTAGCCTCTGGTTTGGTGGCCGACAAGGGTTTGGTCAGAAAGAGGAACATAGTTTCAGTTTGTATTTTATTGATCGGTGTCTTGATATTCATGACACCGGTGGCCACTTCTTTCCGCATCCAACTGGTGATGACTATATCACTGGGCTTTGTCAGCGGTAGCATAATCGTCCTCTTCAGCATTCTGACCATGTCGTATGTGGGTCTGCGGCGACTGCCCATCGCGTTGGGAATGTCTGCCCTCACTGTCGGCGTAACCACTTTGTTCCGACCACTAGTGATCGGCTACTTTCGAGATACTCACCACACATACGACACTCTCTTCCACTTCGTAGGCATTTTGGCTCTTTTGGCCGCTCTCTTATGGCTGACAGAGCCGTTCGCCCGACTATGGGTGGCCCGCACTCGCAAATACGGCTACGGCTTCAAAGTCAGTGTCGTCTGAAGTTTGAGAAACTTCTTGGGGAACGTCATCTCATTTAAGTGTTACGTTATTTTTGACTGATTATCCACCGACAGATGTCCTCATGAGGCAAGTCTTCTCCACAAAGCCATCAGACAATGGTCTCGAAGTCAGGCCTAACGCCAGTGTTTGAGACAGTTGTGAGTAAACGCCTTTAAGACGAGTGATTGGTGTTTGAGAGGTTGCGGCCAATGACAGAGCCGTTGTCTGCCAGTGACCACCAATGATGTGCTGTGAGGGCCGACACATAAGTAGTGGTGTTTTAGTTGACATTTGAATTGAAGTGAGAGTCCATTGAGTGGTTTGAAGACAAACCAGTGATTGATCGGTGATTTAAATGGCATCAAATGCGGTGACAATTGTGACCATTCGTTGAATACATTTAAGTAATTGTTTTTAAGTCACTTTAAATAGGTTTTGATAGTGAAGTCAAACACTTTGTTATTGATGTTACAGAAGTCGCCATTAATTTATTGATTAGTGTTTTATCGCAGGTTTTGTCTGCCATTTAAATCAGATTTGTTTATTATTGAAATTATAATTACGGATTTTAATAAGAGTTACGTCCCTGAATCAAAACACGCTGGTGAGAGCCATAGAGAAAAACCAGTTAATTTCAAATCAGTCAATTTCAAGCCATTCACTTGGGGGTCATCTCCTTACTGATTATCGAAAATTAAAATTCCAATAGTATAACATTTGATTCATTTCAAAGCACTTTAATCACTGTTTTATCACTAATTTAGTCAATTATTATTAGCAATGCATTCGTCCCACAAAACACTAATCAATTTATTATAAGTGTATTTGTCCTCTAATTTTATATTATGTTTAGTTTTCTTAATTAAATTTCAATTTTTATTTCAATTAATTTTTGACCATTAATTACATTTATAGGCATTTGTGTCGCAAAGCGTTTGCAAAACTGCTATAATATACCAGAGATTGCGATAAATTATAATCAAAGACACGCCAAAAGTGTCCAAAAGCTGCCGAAAGCGACGCTAAGAACCGCTTATAAACTGCTAATCGTTTTGCGGCGAAATTGCGATTGAGTTGAGCGCAGAGTTGAGTTAAGGACAGTTGAGTTCTGCCGAAGAACATTAAAGATGTCAGACTTGGCCATCAAGAGTGAGGACAGCAATCCCGATCTCGACAACGACAGCAATGGTGACGGTATTGGCGATGTGTGCCGCGACTTCTTAAGAAACGTTTGCCGCCGCGGAAACGTCTGCCGCTTCAGACATCCCGATCCTTCAGAAGCCGAAGAACTGGGAAAGAAGATCGAATACATCTTCTGTCACGACTACCAGAACAGGGAGTGTCGCCGACAGAACTGCCGTTTCCTCCACTGCACTAAACAAGAGGAAGAGGTGTACCGCTCGACTGGCAAACTGCCGCAACACGTGTTGGACAAGATGGCCCAAAACAAGGCGTCTGAGATGGCGCAGACCATGGCCCAGAACGTGCCCATTTGCAAGGACAACCTGAAGGGCGAGTGTCGTCGTCCGCCGGGCCGATGTAAGTTCCGTCACGTGTCTCAGTCGGAGTACGAGATGGAGACGTCGCGGAACCAGCACTCGTCGGGCGGCCACCACTCGTCCCGCTTCGAGACCCACTCTGTCCGCAACCAAGCAATGCATAACTCATTCAACTCAAACGCATTCAGCGACGCCTTCGCGCCGCCCGAACCCAAGCGGAGGGCTTATGACACGAGCGCTTCGTTCAGTTCTAATAGTTTTGCCAGTTTTGCTACCGACAGAAGCGCTGGCTTAGGGTTAGCCGCGATGAACGGCGCCGCGAACTTAGCCGACTTCGAGTACAACAACGGGCCGACAGGAGCTTTGCATACGAACGCCGGCGCAGGTTTGGGCCCGAACTCGATATACAATTCTGCCCGATATCTCGAAGAAGAGAACGCAGCGCTGCGACGCCGTATCGATGAGCTCAAGAAGCAAGTGGCGGACCTGATGGCCACCAATGAGTTTTTGCTCGAGCAGAACGCACAGCTGCGAACCAAAGCCCAGCAGCCGCCCACCGCTGCCACACTCGCGCCGCCCCCTTTGCCGCAGCTCTCGAACGAACTCATAGGACAGCAAAGAGCCACTGATCTCGCGGTCGCGTCGATAGTGCCGGCTTCGCTCGGAATGCAAGCGCAGACCATGTCTGGACTGCCCGTCTCGTCGATCGCAACCATGTCTTTGCCGACAAGCGTTAGTCTTAGTCTAAGCAATTCTGCGCCTCTCGTCAGCTATCCTATCATTACCACTCAGTCCATGAGACCCGCAGTCATGACCCACTCCTTAGGCCATTAGACCAAACCAGACCACACTCGACAACACCCCCTTTGACTAATTTTGTATCCATTCGTCACAATAGCTGTTCCACTCATCACCCTTGAGAAGACATACTCTGTTGTCTGTATCAACAGAATAATCGACTTTATTACTAAATATAATACTTTTACTATAATTTAATTCCATTTATTTATCCTCTATTATGATGTCTATAGTCTATCAAGTTTTCAGTTATACCCAGATTATTGATATTTTCTTACGACAGCATTTTATTTTGAGTTTATTCGTCATTTAATGCAAACATTGAGTACATTAAAAGTAGATTTAATTGATTATATTATTAATTGGCCGTCACTTCGATTATTCCTCTATTCGTCCAAATATTGTCTATGAATTTCAATTTATATAAAATTTCGTTCTAATTGTAGTCCAATTAATATTTCTCTAATTAATAAAATAAAATTACAAAAAATCAATATTTGGTTTCACATTGTTTTCAAAAACATATCAAAAGTTAGATTTTATAAATAATCATTTGAAACAATTGTTTGATAACGAAGATCGGGTTCACTCCATCCTTACCCTTCTTCAACCTTTATTGCCGAGAATGGCGTCCACTGTAAACGAAGAATACTTGAATTGCTTTTCATTGTTGGCACACATTTGTGACACTCTTTGTTCGGATCTCAGATCTGTTGATTGAGAACTCGTAGCCCTTTCCCGCTGATTGTCCACTAAACCAAAAGGCATCGGATTTTGATAAACGTATGGTTGAGTTGAATATGAGGTGAAAGGGTTGGCATTACTTGTGTCGGGCATTCGGACCATAAGCGCCCGATTCAGCACTGTTTGCCAGTAATTAGTGTCCATTTTCAGGTCAATTCCGAAGTTTTTCCTTCGTTTCAACAATTTAGCGAAATATGGGTTTTGAACCAAAAAACTTGAGTTCTGTTTCTCAGCGATTATTTGGTTACGGATTGACTTCTGAATGTTCCTCAGATGGACTTGGTAGTTTCGCTTCTGCTCGCGCAACACCGCTTCGGTAACAGCTGTCACCGCACTATTGCACTGATTGACAGACAACTGTTGTCTTCTGAGCGCCACCTGAGTGGCCATCACTTTCTGGCGCTCCACCACAAGCATACAGTTGTGACACTTGCAGTCCTTCCATCGACAGTACTTCTTATGGCCTTTTGGCGACAATAATGCAAACGATTAGAGATATTGATCGCTAATTATCGGTCAATGATTACCTTTGAGACAGGAGACGATGCCGTGGTTGCGGCACCTTGCACATTTGGGCGTTCGCAGGACCCGACGGTTCGCTGCCATCTTATCAATCGATTCCATCCGATGCTGTCTAATGATTAGCAAAAGTTTATCTCAGTCTCGACTCTATCTCTCTATCAGTCTATGGGAACGACTGAATCGCCAAAAGAAAAGTTATGAACTGAGTCAGAAGAGGAGAAATGACTAGTCTTTGTACAAATTAGTTCGTATTCCAAGAGATATCTTAATCTTCAGGGTCTTAGACTCTTTAGACATCGTAATCCATGTGTCGGATGGGAGAAAGGGCTCCGCCACTGATGTGCGCACAGTTGTGTCCACCTGGAAGTGGGGTAATTATAGCAACAGTTGCGGTGCCAGTGATCGGTGCCATCGCTGCCATCACAATAACGACAACTATTCAGATATTGAATTTCATATTCAGTGAGAAGAGTAACAAATTATTAAACAGACTCTTCGCTAATGTCTTCAGACTTAACGTTAGTTTTGCACAAAACAAAGGCTTTCCTTTCAATACTATTTTTGAAGTTAATTGTCCGGAAAGTGAGCCAAAAGTTTAGTCGAAAGTCTGCTTCAGATCTCACTTTTTTGTGTTTTTTGTCGTTTATCTCGAATTCTTATTCATTAATCACTAGAATTCATTAAATACTTTTCAAACGATGCAAATGTCGAAGAATTGATATAACTTTTGATTTCGATTCTAATTCTAAACGCAATCAATATTTAAGACAATAATTAGCGACAAATTGGTTGTGAAATACGATATGTTTTAGTGTTTGTTGAAAGCAAATCGACTCAAACTGTGCTTTGATTTCAAGAATGCTTTTGAAATCCGATATCAAAATAGCGTTTATTCTTAATCCAAAACTTTTTAAGTGCCGACAAAAGCGGAACTGAATATACGGACCGAACGGTTCGACTGCCAAACGACTGAAATAACAACAAAGACTTAATTCAAAGACCAGATTATGACTAAAAATCTTTATATTCTTAACTAAATTAGCGATAATTTTATTAACTCTGAAATGTAATTCACTAAATATGAGTAAACCTTTCATTGAGAAACTATTCAATTTCAAAACATTTTTTCAAACGTTTTATTGAATTACGAATTGACGCCAATTCATAGGATTAAAAAGTTTATTCCAGGCATTTGTTAAATAGTTTTAAACTCATAGAAATGCCAGCGAATAAAATACAAATAATTTTTTAGAGTTGTGTTTCTCTTTAGAATTTTACAGCAATTTATTTGTCTCTCGTTTATAATACATTTATAGATTTAATTTGAATTTAAATGCTCACGACTTGTGACTTCCAACCGGGTCATCCATATAACCCCCGTGGGCCGCCATAGCCTCCCCAACCACCGTAACCTCCATATCCGCCGTAACCGCCATACCCTCCATACCCACTCCACCCTCCATAGCCACCCCATCCTCCGTACCCTCCATAACCACTCCAACCATAACGTCTTCGACCCCAACGTCTTCCATAATATTTGCCGCTCTTCTTCTGATTTTCCTCCACTTCTATTGTCGGGATGTCTTTGAGTAAGACTGAGTCGGGATTATTGGTGGCGACGGCGACACCAATCGCTTCCCTGCTGTAAACAAATCCGATGCAGACATAAACTGCCAAAAGTGACACTAAAACTGGGATTTCACTGAAATAAAACATTTTTACGAATTCAACGATTCTTCTAAAACTTATTATAGAATTAGTCAACGCTTTTATAGCGAATCGATTGTAAAACTGAATAAATTTTATTGAACTTTGAAGTGAATTCGTTTTCGACACTTAGACAAACATCAGTTTCATTGATCTCTTAACTCATCCTATGATCAGAAATTCCAATCTTCAGTTTTGTCATTGAATGGCACAATCAGATGATTAGATTATCAACGATTACCATCTTTGAGATATATTTTAAACGTCTTCTGAATAATTCAACAAAATTCTG
>JAUJYQ010000079.1:0-11909 GCA_033995645.1 Hemileius initialis | reverse complement strand
ACACCGACAGCTCGTTATGGCCGCCGTCTTCGACCCACTTATATCCAACTTAGACGCGGACCAGATTTGCTGTTTATGAGGAAGCTAGACGACAAATTGCACCTTGCTACTACAACTATTATCACTAACACAAACTTCCTTCACGCCCTGTATGAATGATTTTTCTGCGAAGGAAACTTTATGCAATAATTCCTTTGAATTCTGTTCTATTCTAACGGAAAATACTAAGGATGTGACATATAATTTGAAGTTAGGTAACACCTCTCTAGTCTCATAGGCCTCACTAAATCAAATCATTCGACACAATGAGAAGAGTTTTATTCAGAATCGTATGATAAGATAAACGCCACCGCAGAGACCCAACTGTGGATTGAATTACAAGATGTGTATACAGACAGACATATCGGGCTCTGATTGTAGTCAAGACTCATATCAGGTCTTATGGTAATTGAATTCTAGCACTGAGTCTGGCATTGATTTTTTACTCTCATGTGATCCTTAAGTCTGATATTCTGCTGAGAATTAGTTATTTTGTATACGTTTTTAAATATGATATCGATTTAGGGGAACGACTGGTCACTAATAAAAGTCAACTGTTAGGCAAAGAACAAGACTGGCGCCGCACAACACAACACTATCGATAAGATTTGCCAACATCTGAAGCACTCCAGAGATTGCAACCGGACTTGAAACCCAGTTCAGGCCAATCCTTATCAGCTAACCAATTGTTACTTTCGCTTTCGATGAAAGTTATCCGATGGGACGAACAGACATGTCTACGCTCTTCCGTCTTATTAGAGGGCGCGACGGCACCCGACTCGGCGAATGTGCCGCAGAGACAGATCAGGTCCGCTGCGACACTATTGCCCGACAGAAGATGTCGTTTGAGATATGGGTAGGACTGACATATATACTGATTGGCGTGTGGGCGGACGATCCCCTGTTGGCCGTCCCGGGCGGCGATAAAACATATACAATGTAGATATTTAATATGTGGTCCATCACAGGTACAAACCAGTGATAACTTCGCCAAACATATGAAATGTTCTCGAATGTGATGCTCTGGCAAGTGCTGTGCCAGTGATTAATTGGCTCATCATAATTGTTATCATATCATATCATAACTATTTAACTAGCTCAATTGCCTAATATCTGCATCTGATATATGGCTACCCTTCCCAGGAAAAAGCCTCGAATGTTGGAATTTTTTTCGTTATAAATAGTTGCAATAAATAATCTGTTTGGTTGTGTTCCAAATATCAAGATTTTCACCACCGGTGGAGGCACTTAGCATCCGGATAATAGTAGAACAGATTGATAGCCAACACTTTGAAAGTTAGCAAGAAAACTGGTTGCGTTTTATTTTTTGTCAAAGGAAAAGCAAAACCCAGTTTCCTGACTGCGCTCCGTCTGCTCTGCTCTGCGGTGCGACCCTTGGCTGCGGATCTGAGCTTTTTATAGATCACAGTTTGCATGTGTATTACGAGTCAGACAAAAGCATAAAAAAATAGTTGCGAATTCAAATTCAGATAATTAGCTGCGATATTGTGTGTCTGTCCCTCCAAATGATAAACACCTGCTCTCACCTCTCGGGCCTCCATTAGTCCAAACAGTTATTCATTTAAAAGTCATTTAAGGATCAATTGGGCGAAAGACTGTTCAGTTGTATCGTTGCCACACATATGTCCCTCATTTGGCCTCAAAAGCAGAGCCTCTAATGACTATTGCGGACAAACACCAGCCGTCGCGGAAAAGGACCTCAACTTCACCGCTAACTTAATAATAATTTGAATCAAGAATAGTCTAAAAGAGAGACAATGGGCAGAGAAGTGGTCACATGAGTGAGCGATGCCTCACAAAGAGCCGGCACTCGCACACAGACTCACACTTACAGTTGTGCTGACTTGTGCTGACTCACTGACGTCATGCAAGTTATCAGCCTTTTCAAGGTCTGGCAGACTCTGGCACTCAAAGGAGTTTCACTTTCGCACCAAAATCACAAATCACTGCAAACAAAGACAATTGTAAATTGCAATTCAATCGACTCATTCGGACATTTAGTGATGATATAAAACGGACCGAAACATGCGATGTGTGGCCACACAGTTGAGTCCCTTTAGAGAGACCTTGTGTTAGCGAATCTGATTGGCTAATTGTACTCTTACTAAACTGGTTTTAGGTATTACCACACTTACACTAAATTGTGAGTTAATTGAACTCTAATTAATAGACTCATAGACTGATTCATTTGTGAATAATATACACTTTATGTTGAAAATGTGGTCTCAAATGAGTGACAACTTTTCCGATGGCAAATAAGGATTGAAATTCTGTGTCTCTAAGAAGGAAAGTTTTGAATTGTGGCGCATTTTGTACGAAACTTTTTGAATATAAGCATGGTGAAATTTTTTATTTTGTCAGATTTTTTATTTTCATTTATTTTCATTTACAGACACTTGCCTTCTAATTGAGACGACAATCTGGTAAAACATTGTAGTGTTATATTAAGGGAATTTCTAGTGTTAAATGTCTCAAATAATGCTTGTGTTGACTGAATTTAAACTTTAAAGTCTAGCTCTTTAGTGAACTGCAGATCGCAATGACTGCAATGATTGCGACACAACGTATGGAATGCGCGCCAAAGTTGGTTCCCACCAAAGCAGAGGCAATGCTTGCCTTTCACTATAGTCTGGCATTTCTCAACTCAACTCTCAATACAACTAACATTGCATTGCATTTGAGAGACCTATTCATAAAACTATTTCATTCATTGTCGGCATTTCGCGCGCTTACAGAATGACGCAAACCTGGCCAATAAGCTTATGAATAAGTGGACGGGTATTGGCCATTGAGGCAAACAAAACAAACTTAGTCTGACTTCCGTTATGCTAAATATTTCTAGTGATTCACGTCTTGCGACGATTGCATTGAATTCAGAGGAAAAATTTAAATGGAATTCAATGGTTGTCAACACAATAACACGTGTATTGATCAGAGACCGGCTCAGTCATAGACAAGGTGTTTTTGCATAAAAAGGATGGACAATATTTTTTCCAAAGTGCATCTTGGCTTTAAATCCTTTGATTACACGATAGTTAGATTCAACATCATTTCATAACATTTTAACTAGTTCTAAACCCATTTCTAATTATGAATTAACAGTTTGCAATTATGTTACCTGAATGAAAATATGAGAATTTGGTTTTATAGAAGCCCATGGGCATTTCACAAAATAAATCAAGAATGGTCAATTTAAGCTCTATCATTCCAAATCTTTTTCCCAGAATAGTTAATTCCATATACGGTTATAGAATCTTCGGAAAGTGATCTAGCTCGTAGACGCTTCGAGGTAAATTAGAAAATAATCGAGGGTTTATTTGAAGCGAGGAAAGGCACACAAGAAAATATATGCTCACATTTTAAAGTATGAACGAGGTGGAAAGTTATTATGTAATTTAGATCTAAAACTGTAAAATTCATTAATTGTGAATCAGCTAGCATTAATGATGCTGACCAAGACTACAATGGTCAATTTTTCATGTATGTATCAAGATCAAAGTTAGCTAGATTACATTGAATGTGCATTAATGCATGATGCATGATGAAAAGTTTTTATGAAAAGTTCATATGATCACATTCTAAAAGTTTGGTCAGTTTTGGTCTTGAATAGTTTGAACTAGGTCACTTGTTTGACGAACCATGGTAAATTCCAGTGCTATTTGTATGCTATAATACACTGTATGAGTAGTGCATAGAGTGTCGGTCTTCGTCTCTCATTGGCTGCAAAATTGCGGGAAACTATCTCTAATACTGAATAATACTGAAGCGCCAAATAGTTGAGGGGCTGTTCACTCATTGATTATTCTCAAGGCTGTTCAAATGTGCAAGTTCACTATGGCCCGGACAACAGGACTCAGGTCAAGACAATTGCCAACATGACTATAGGAGACCAGTTGAGTAGTCAGTGGTCAGTAATCGGTGCCGTGTGCTGAGTGGTCAGTGGTGTGAGCGGTGCTGCGGTCAGTGCCGGCATCGGTGGCGTAGAGTGTGTGCGACCCATACATACAGTGTGTCTTCCCTTTCCTGTGCTTGCCTTTCATGCCTGTATTGAGTGTATTGAGTCAGACATAGGCCGACACCAGTCAAGGGAAGGCGAGTCTAGACTCGAGAGGCGAACAATAGTCGCGTAGAGTTGAGGTGTAGTGCAGTCGCGCAGAGCTTTAACTCTGGTATAGACGTATAGTTTGGCGTTTTTGGATCGCATTTAAATCGTTTTGTTTAAACATTGATTCAATTGTATCATTGACTTTGACTTTATTGATAATTTGATTTGTGAGCCGATAGGCATTGCCATCATATGATAGGTGAATATGGTTCGGGTGTTGCGGACAGTGTACTGTCGGCGGACTCATCGGTTAGGAATGGGATTTAATTCAATGCCTTTATTACATATTAGCAGAAAATGCCGGTTAGAGTCGACTCAAACGCGATCAACCTCTTAGGATATCCCTGCTTCGACAGCGATGTCTTAAGCGAACTCAAGGACATCTCCGACGACCTCATGACATCTGACATCACCGACATTGACTGTCTGTCGGCCAGCGAAGACATCTGGAAGGAGTTCGACGACTTTCTCCTCACACCTCCGCAGTCGCCGCCAATCAAACTAGACTTGGTCTCCGATCTGCTCGACATGACTTCGGGAGACAGCATCGGCTTCAGTGACAGTTCAATCCTCCACAACGCCGATGTACTACACGACTGTATGTGGTCGGGACAGTGCGCCGAAGACACGGCCAACAACTTCTTCAATCATAGTGCCGGCAACTGTTCGGCTCAGGCGAACCGTATGTGTGGCCGCAGCCGATCAGACACACCCATCAACACATTGTCGACCTCTCCGTTCGCCATCCACTCGTCATTCAACGACTTATTGTCTACGATGAGCGACACCTCTTCCAACGGCGACGACAGCCAGTCTTCTATGGACGAAGAAGACTATAGTGGCGCCGACTCTTCACAATCATCGACGGGAAGCACTTCATTCGCAAAAGTCAAGGAAAGCCTAATCAACGACCATTCATACGGCGGTTCGAACGTCATTAGTCATCAGAAGGACACGAAACTGAAGAATAGCTGCGAAATGCAAAGTAAGTCCGGAAGAGTTGTCTTAATTGGTGTTTAGGTGTTTAACACAAGTTTTCCTCTATAGGTCTAATATATCCCAAACATTCCGGTTATAAAATAAAATGTCATAAAATAAATGGCAAAAAGATTAAGATAATTAAAGCAAACTCACCATCGATTGGCTGCAGTACGACATCAAAGATCAAAGAAGAGAAGTCGGAATCACTTGTGGTGCCCACCGTTAGGATTATCAGAAACGACAAACATTTAGTAAAGTCGAAGAATCAATGCATTGATAGTAAGCAAAAGGAGTCGATTCAAAAGGACTGCAAATTCTCAACGAGGAGAAAGTCATCGACTGTTAATTCGGAGCGCAAAGTAATGTTAGGTCAATCATCAAATCAGTTTCTCAAGAATAAGTCGGCCGAAGAAGAAGAAGAAGAAGTGGTCTGTAGTGAGAAGGGATCGAAAGTGCCGCCAATCAAACGGAGGGAACACAACGACTCGGAACGGAAACGAAGGGATCACTTGCGGAACGCCTTCGTCGGACTTAGAGATCAGATCCCAAAATTGAAGAGCTCTGAGAAGAGGCCGCCAAGGATTCTGATCCTTCACGAAGCGACTAATTATGTGCATCAGCTGAAGGAGAAGCAGAAGTATTTGGAGAGCACTTATAACGCCGAGATGGAGAAGAGGGAGAAATTGCTCAAGATATTGTCCCAGGAAATTAAGACGAGTCCAAATAATTATTAGATTAGATTACCATTGAAATGAAACGATTATTACTTTGAATTTAACTGTATTTTAACGATTATGGGAAATATATATTCAAATCTATCAATTAGTGACTATTAATTGATTAATTATTTGCCATTAATTAGAGATTTTGTGTTAGACTATGAATTGAATTGACTCTAAGATGCGCTCAAAGGAATCGATGGCTACCGTCGGGCGAATAATTCTATATATATTATATATTTATAAGTTAGCATGTTAATCTTACAATTTTTACATTTATAACCAATTCAAGATCATATTCTTCGAGTAACCATTCAGAGAGATTAATCAATATTAGACAATATTATTGTGTTTTTGTTTGTTCAATGTTTGTCATTAACCAAATTATTTTCTAATTATTAGCAAACAATTTATTTTACAAATTGTATTCATTTAGCAAATTAGTCGAAACTGTTTATTGTGTTTCGAATCGGATGTGCCTTTTATTTAGCCTTAATTGTCATTTTCATCAATGAATTATTAAATTAAAAATTGGTTTTTCTTTTCTCTTCAATTCAACACTTTTTGTTCAAATGATTCATTTATTTCCGCTTCGATTGCATCCAATTGTTGACTCATAGAATCCTTAATCCGTGTTTCGCCGCTTATATAGTGAAATATGGCTCACATTTACATACCTGACATTACCATGTTAGGTTAGATTAAGATCATGGAAACTTGAAATAATTTTTTAAAACTTCCTCGATAGCTGATTATTGGGCCATTGCATTGACAACATTGCTATATAATGGGGAAACTTGCAAACTGTTCCTTTCAATACTCTCCTTCCCTCACATATTACTTCAATGAGTTGATTAAATTCAGTGAATTACAGAGAAACACATATTTCATAAGATTTCATGAATATAAAGAAATACTTAGAGTTTTATGGTAAACAATCTATTGATAAGTCTATTGAAATATGTATTTCTGATAATTTATACATTGATTTGAAGATCCGTTTATTTATTATTTGTTTATCATTTCATAAAATTTCTTGAGATTTCATGAAATTTCTTTCCTCTTTTCCTTAATTGTCATTTTCATCAATGAATTATTAAAAATTGATTTCTCTTCTTTCGATTCAACACTTTTTGTTCATTGCTTTTCACTCGGTTTGCCTCCAAGTGTTTGACTTACACAACGAGTCATAACTTTTAACTTATTTATTATTTGCTGATTAATTGCTTTTTATTGTTTAGAGTTTGATCTTAATTTGCGAAACAGTTAAAATCGGTTAACAGTTATCATTGATATCAGTCTAAATCGGTTATTCGTTTGTGAACTTGCATTCAATTGAGTTTTGATACGATTCCAGTTTTTGTCGATACATTGCAGGCATTCCTCGCTCTATGTGTTCAGCCTTTAAAGCGAATGATAAAAAATAAGAAGAAATACTGATTTTAATTAGTGTTTAATGTTTGGAAGCGATTTGCCGTTACTTTTATTCATTGAGTTATAACTTATCGCTAATTAGTAATTCATAAAACTTTGAGCGCATTATTACGTGTAATCACTGATCGGCTGAGAAGAGGCCCGAACTGTTCAATGTCTTTGCGGACACGTCTCGAATATCTATGGCTTCCTTTCAGCTGATAAGACGAGTATTCACTTCCAGACCAGTGGTGGGTCTGACCGGCGAACCCAAACTCAATTGTGAAGTCCTGTTCGTTCAGGAATTTATTATCCGCTGCTTTCGAGGGATTCCATTGGCTTTTGAGCCAAAATCCCGGTTCAGACTAATGTCACAAATCCTTGAAAAGTGTTGGATTCGACACAAGGATTAGCCGATTCTCGTGTTTGGCTCGCGTTCTGTGAAAATGACCTTAAAATAAATGTCTTTATCGATCGCACGCCATATCTCTCCGAATATCAGACAATTTCAAAATAAATTTTGTTACAAAAATTCCCTCTTTTCTGGTGATTCTCTTGACTCGGCTCCAGATACAAAGACCTTCGACTTCTTTGCTACTCTTAACCCTTTATATCACTCAACAGATAATTCACACAAAAAAAAACTGAAATTAAGTAACTTTTTTACGTAACTCAAATAACTTTATTGTGAAATCACAAAATTCGGTGATCTATTGGTCTGAAGCGATATCTTTGTTCGCAAAGTCGAACCGATCGCTACAAAAGTTAGAGATAAGGCACAAATGTCTGTGAGTGAAGAGCTCTGAACTCATTCCTCGCCGATAACAGTAATGCAAATAATTTAATCGACAATAACTTTATTTTCGAGATTAGATGAGCGCTTCTGTAGTGGTTTTAAGAAAATATTGGCGAATATATCAGCCATTTATGTCAAATATATAGATATCTTGCAAAAACATTTCTATAATTGTTTGTTAGTTTAGACGATTTTAAAGTTTTAGGATTTGTTGTTTTGTAGCCGCAATGTATCGATTAATTGCATTGACGGCACTTGTCTTGTGTCAGATGAGTGACGCGATGGACAACGACTTAGTGCGGACGCCACCGATGGGTTGGTTGTCGTGGGAGCGGTTCGCCTGTAATATCGATTGCTCTGACTATCCGAACGAATGCATTAACGAACAGTTATATAAGGATATGGCCGACAGACTGTCTGCCGATGGCTATAAAGATGTCGGCTATCAGTTCGTCAATGTCGACGACTGCTGGTCACAAAAGACAAGAGACCCGACAACCAAACGATTGGTTGCTGACCGCAAGCGCTTCCCGAACGGTATCAAAGCTCTGGCCGACTTTGTCCACTCAAGAGGTTTATTGTTCGGCATCTACGGCGATGTGGGAAATCTGACCTGCGGTGGATATCCCGGTGCCAGAGGAGCCGACGGCACTGATTATGATATGCTAGACGCGCAAACATATGCCGAATGGGGGGTCGACTCACTAAAGTTGGACGGATGTTATGCCGATACCGATAACTATACCAATTCATACCCAGCTATGAGCACCGCTTTGAACTCTACCGGTTAGCCAACTCACCACTCCTTCACTAACCACTTATCCGGTCCTATCTTTATGACTCAAACTTCCTCTTTGGCTCTTTCAGGCCGACCGATAGTGTATGCCTGCAGTTGGCCGGCATATCAAATCGGGCAGCACCCAGATTACAAAAGAATCAAGGAGTATTGCAATTACTGGCGCAACTTTGACGACATCGAGGACTCGTGGGCCAGTGTCCAGTCCATTATCGAGTTTTACGGACAAAGTCAGGACACTTTGGTCAAATACCACGGTATGCGTGCGGTCTGTCATCAGCTCCGATCGATTGCCGGGTCTCCGATCGTTGCCTTTGACAGAGCAAACAATATTTGGTTTGAGTTAGGAATCGATAATTCAAATTCGATTAATCAGATAAGGAGTGCATCGCTTTTCAGCTTATATTCAGACTTTATTAGTAACGCTATGATTACCATTGCAGAGGATATTATCCTCACCGGTAACCATGGATTTGGATTTGTTTGAGTTATTTGGCTATAAAACAACAAACATTAGACATGTCATAGAGGTATGCGATCTCTGATCACCACTAAGGATAAGGTCAGCACCGATGGCAACACTCAGTCAGTCAGAGCCCAGCTTCCAGTGTTTGCCCTTTTAATGCACTTCTGGCCAATCATCTGATACTCTGCTCAAGTCTGACAAGATTTAGTGGAAATCTAATTATAATCATTTGCTTTTTTATCGTTTTTCGAGCAAACTTTGTATCGAAGATAGAAATTGATAGCTCGGGTGCGGATGGGTTCGAAGTCTAATCTGTTAGGCATTGGAGAAATTGTGTCAAATCGTAACAGAAGTAGAACTCAATTGACGGTTATATTAATAAATATGAAAGTCTGCTATAAATATGTGAAACATATGTGGTATTAATATCACTAATACCTGAGACTATATGACTGTCGGAATGCAGTTATGAGAAACCAATGAGTGAGGCTATCGAAGGGCTATTGGGTCTGAGCGAGGCTATTGGGACACATTAGTGCTAATACAGCACAACCTCAAGCAATTCCACGATCTGATCGAAGGCCTGCAGAACACTCTTGAGATAACCTATGCCTCGAGGCATGAGATACCAACTCTGGCTCTGAGATACCACTCTTTTTATTGGTAGTTATGGTTGACATTAATTCGTTAGAAACTTCTTTTTGCTATGAATTCGATGTAAAAATTTTAAACTTTAAAGCGCTCAGAGTCTGAGTGAGAGTCCCAGTCTTGGACTGACTTGGAGTGAGTCCTCAGCCAGTCCTTAGTGATAGTGAGCTAATTAGAGAGAAAGTCCGCTCCGAAGAGGTCTTAACACAAATATTTTTAGACGCATTCATAGCCCGAAGCGATAGTAAAAGCATTTTAATGATGAATACGACTCTTCAGAGAACGGGTTAGGCATCGGATTCGGCGAATATCTGACCGAATGGTTAGTCTAAGTCGACATTCGTCTTCACTTCAGTCTTTACTCATAACGAGTTTCGCGAATAAAAGACTTTAATCATAAATAATAATAAATATTAAGATTCTTGAACTTCAAGTAATAGACTTTTAAATATGCCTTTAATGCCCGAAAGCAATCATTTTTTTCGTAACCAAACTAATTATTTGTTAAAATTTGAGACAAAAATTATTTATTATTCAAAATTAGCTGAAAATTTGTTGTTAAATATAATTATAAATTGTGTGGCGAAATGATAGCGAAATGATAGCCAATCTTAGATTTTTATCTCCGATCGGAATCAATAATTGGATTCGTTATTGGCTTCTCGTGTCGAAAGCAAAGGCGAGTCTCGTCTGGGCTCAGGTGAGAACCACTTGAGCTCAGAGTCATTCAGTCTGAAGAATATGAGGGAAGACATCGAATCCCTCTCTGTCTCGATTCGAGTCATGTATTGCTTAATATATTTTTTGAGTTAAATCGCTTGTAATTACGTATCGAACGCACCCCTACTTACAAAACAAGGGTTTCGCCACTGAAAGCACATATTTATTACATCATTTGGTAATTATTTAAATACACCATTGATTTGATCATTGAATCGCAAAACCGATCGATAATTATTGATATTTAATTCAGAGTAAACTTTGAACAGAAATAAATACATTATTTGATAATTAAAGTGCCGGTCGTTTGTTTAGCCGGTTGTCAGACGGCCTCTAACGAGAACTTTTGCACTTGATTTTAGGTCCGGGCGGTTGGAATGATCCCGATATGCTGATCATCGGTAAGAGATTATCTCTTTGTTTGCCTCTTTGCTTGTTTGCTCAATTATCTCGTAATCTAATGATTGTTTCGTTCGCTTAATTCGATGCTATCTTTTAATTTTGTCTTTTTATGTGTTGTTTGAATAGGAAATTATGGGTTGAGTTACGAACAGAGCAAAAGCCAAATGGCTTTGTGGGCCCTCTGGTCGGCACCAATGCTCATGTCTAACGATATGAGACACATCGGAACCGAATACAAGCAGATCCTCCAAAATAAAGACATAATTGCCGTAAACCAGGACAGTCTGGGAATTATGGGCCGAGTCGTCTATAATGTAAATTAAACCCGATCTCTAATTTGACGATAATTATCGCTTTGAGTTAATTTAAGAACTCCGGGATTACTGCTTGGGTTAAGCCAATGACACCGATCGTGGAAGGGGTGAACACCTATGCCATCGTATATCTCAATCAGAAGACTTTGGGAACACCTCTTATCGTAAGTTCCAACTCAAAAGTCAGACACAATTTTCATGAGAAGACAAACACTTCTCGGAACAAGTTTTGTGGATTCAAAGCTTGATTTGCACTCAATTTCCATCTATTGACCACAATTGCCATCTGTTAGGTATCCCTCGGTCTGACGGCTCTAATCCCAGGTCTGGACCCGAAGCCCGTCTATTATGTTCACGACTTGTTCGACAATTCTAAAGTGATCTCAAAGTTGTTGAGTCATCAGAATCTGACTCTCAAAGTCAACACATCGGGAAGTGTTCGGATGGTTAGACTCAGTCCTGTCTTCGGTCAACAAAACGCTAACTATA
>JAUJYQ010000078.1:0-11911 GCA_033995645.1 Hemileius initialis | reverse complement strand
CTTCGAGTTCTTGCAAATTCTTAAAATCTTCAATATTTATGTATTCATCGGATACACTCTTTTGTAGCGAGAACTTTGTCAACTAATATATAACTCCGGAGTTTTGAGTCCAAGACATTCTGAGATCATAAATCTTGTTGAATTAAATTGTAAATGCGCCAAGAGCAGAAGCATATACATCAATTTGAATATACGGGCTCACTCCACCCTGCTCATCTGCCTCATAGCTTTCGCCGTATTGCCTTAACTCAATTTGCAATTCATATTCAATTTTAATAATTTTTGTGCACTTTTTTTCATTGCATAAAATTTCATTCGTTCTTATCATTTGTCGCCAAAATTCTCTTTGATATCGATTGCGCTGACGATTCGTTTCTCGATTTATTACACAAATAATAAATTGAATTAATTTCCTTGGTCCCAAACCTTATGTCAATAAACTCGTCGCCACTGCTCTTCTAATAGGTATTGACATTAATTAGCATTTGAATCGTTAAAAAATTTTGTTTACATTTACATCACGTGAAAAGTGCAGTCATTTTCTGGTTCAGACGCACTGATTAAATGTTTTGGCATTGTTTTTAAATACAAAATCACTTCTTCGCCTGTCGTCTACACAATAGTGGCTCTCAATTGAAGCAATTTTATCGCCGATTACAGTAATGAACAATAATTGGTTGCAATTTATTTATATATAATTCTTTGTGTTTTAGCCATAATTCTTATCTCCTGAGCGCTGACTCCACTTCACCACTCATTGCTTACTATTATTTTCCAACTCAATCCTTATCGCAATTATAACCAATTCCTGTACGCAATGCCAACCAAACAAACTCAAGCAAAAAGATTAACCATTTTTTGCATTCATAGACCCAAAACATTGCAAAACAAACTTTTGTTTTTCTTTTTATGCAATACTTAACAGATTGAGTGACTATTCACAGACAGAACCCCTAATAATGTTGGCTATCAATCAATTACTTGTGATTTTCGTTAACACAATCGCTTTTTTTTGCTCGGCTTCTGATCCAGAGATGACAAATAGGGGGTATTCCCAGAGCCCTGTTCCATAAAAACTACTCTTTCGGTGCCAAATAAACCTCGACAAGAAAGGCCTTTTGGGAGCTCCACATCCGATGCGATTGCTTTGGACACAAACCTCCAAAGCGAATGATCCCTCCATAGAAGGGATACCGAAACCGATGGGTATTCCTCATCCCTAGCAATCCTCCGCATCCCTGCATCACTTGTAATGCATTTCACGCGTTCAGACATCGGCTGTGATTTTACTTTCGTTTTTGTTCTGACATAATGTAAGATAAATAAGTATTGATATCTTTTAGCAGATTCTAGGCAAGTGTGACACAGATTGTATTGATTCACTTTGCGCTAATCGTATTGATTGACGGCACAGGTGTCGCAAACAATTGATTGAGTTAGCGGCCAATTGTTGGACTCCGGTGTCGGAAGAGTGTGCACACAATCGGAAATTGCATTCCGGGCTCTAACGCACAGATGATTACACAGTATTGCAATTTAAAAATTGTGATCTCGATCTGGAGTTCTTGTATCCAATTGTAAGCGACATAACTGTCTGTTAGGTGTGAAACGCTATTTATATAAGCAGTGCATCGCTCCTGCATTTGACATCTGAGTGGCGATCAGTGCACTGATTCCAGTGTCGACAATAGGTTAGACACAGAGCACAGGTCCGACAGTCGGCTCCAAACCGGAATAATTGATGCCACGACTTGACTCGACGCTTGATTTAATCAGTTTTCGTGTCACATATCAAAAGGCATTATTTAACCCACTCTTCAGGGGATTCGCCTGAAGTTCTTCGTGTGTGCAGATCACTGATCCACGACATCTACGCCGAGCTATTGATCACTGAATTGCAGGTGAATTACAGGGAATCGCGGTTCGCGACTATCGCTTCACCGATGAGTGCAATGTCTCTTCACTCCACTCGACGAGAGACACATCTCCGCAACGATCGCCCGGTTTTTCCTTACGGATCGAAACGGTTTTTAAAAAACAGATCTGCTATTTGTACGGAAAAATAGATAACTGTTTGTCAATTGAATAGAATTTTTTCCTCTGATTTTTTTATTTGATTTTTTCAAACGATTTTCTTCCCATTGAATTGGTTTTCTGTAATGAATTGTTATTGAATTACATTTGGTTTTCTGGGTTTGTGTTTGCAGTGTTCTCTTGGTTCATGTCTGAGAGCACTCTCACGCGTGATTTGACCACTTTTTGCTTGCTTTTGAGCCTAAAACCAAACCCAGCCTTAAGTTGAAGTGATATTTGAGACATATTTGAACGAACTCCACAGCAGTGGCAGTGCTCTGGCGGTTGTGCTCCCGGTTTGTTTGATGTGTGTCCCCATCACAACCTCTAATATTTTTTTAGTCGATTTTTCTTTTGTTAACTCAAGTCATATGTTATTTATTTGATCAGTAGTTGGAGTTCTGTCTGCAGTGCACAGTATAGAACATTCTCCAGTGTTACTCATTTGGTGAGCCATTTGTTCTATTGGTTTCTTGTTTTGATGGTCGGATGCGATGAGCACTGGAAGGCCTCGACCGCTGTCATCATTAGATGTATAGCGAAAGCAATAAGTTTCTCATAATAACAGAATTAGTAGACTCAATGTTTTTATTACGTCTAGTGTCCGCTCCTTCAGACCAATGATGACAGTCTGAAGCGGTTCGGTTACATACGATATGCCGATCGGGTCTTTACAGCAAATCATGGCATAGAAGTCGATATAATAACTGTCCTTTCATTTGTGTTATTCCAATGCAGACGTCCCTAACGTCTAATAATTAGCCGGAAGGCAGACAATTGTATAACGAATTCGTTTCACTCGTTTTACTTCTCAATATCTTCTCATGCGTTGGCCGCACAATATATTCCACTCTATCAGGAGTGGCGATGACCAGGCTCTAAATGTCTGGGCCCCGATCCAGCCATCGTATCATCAAGCCAATCTGGCCAAACTCGTTTCTCACCTCAACCGGTCGTCATGACTACCAGATTGCACTTCTCATGACTTTATGCTTCAGTAATAATCGGTTTGAAAAATGGAATCCAATATTGGAATTGCGAGACCAATACACGGCACAGACCCGCACAACACAGCAGAACATAGCAGAGCACAGCCCAACACATCTAACCCTAAACCCTGAGCACACCATCGCATGCATTCTCACTCTCCTTCGGCACTGGCTATCGGACAAATTCAATAACAAGAAAGTTTTTTCTTTATATAACTGATATTTTGTGAGTCGTATTATTATTATTCCCCATTCGTCGCTATTATTAGATACCAGTGTCTGCTAAAGGATGTTATTCTCAAATGAAAATTGAAAATTCTTTTCCTCTCTTTTATTCTCATATATTATATTCTCTTCTGGCGAATGAAATATAAGTATTGATATCGCTTTGAGAAATATCTAAATCGAAGAAATATTAGACAATTTTTATTAGCATTTCTACTCATTTTCTTCCGACTATTTCTGGCGGTCTTATTGATAAAGTTATTATGATTTGGGCCGACGTTTTATCCGCTTTATTATTCCTTATTCTTATAGCTGTGCGCATAAGTATAGCTATAGTTTTCGTTAATAGATTTTCATTTTCTTTCTCTTTCTTATGCATAATATCCACATTAAAACTCTCCAAATGCTCTAAATTTGCTTATTTGGGAATTTATTAAATTTTCGTTCTCTTCCAAGTCATTAGCCCAGGGGATTGCCAAGGTACTGGCGATGGAAGGGGCCCTCGGCTCGACCTAGCCGGGTGGTCTGTTCAGCTGGAATTAGACCTTGATCGGTTTGTTACGCTGAGCGAGGTTTGTAATTACGATGTTTAGCCGTACCTTAGAAGCCATTGACAGCCGCTCTTCCATTCATGAGCTGTGCGTTTTGTGTCTGTGCTAACTCACATCTAATTGGTTTTCCGATCCAATTACCTTTGCTATTGATTTTTTTTCAGAGAGTTTTGTTATGATTTTATGATTTTAGTCGCAATTTTTCAATTTTTCTGAAATCGAAATCTGCCGTAGATTTCAGTTGTTAGACACAGTTGTGGTAATCCCTTTCAAAATTATTAGACTTTTCTCTCTCTTCGAATTTTAGACTTAGTTTAGTGTAATATTACTGAAGTTAAAAAAAATTGAAAAACTTTTTTTCTTCAATGCCTCTGATTCTGACTCTGAGACCAATTTTCTTCCGATAAATTAATTTCATTAGTCCTTCAGCTTTAAGACTCCGATACTTATTATGGGTCTCAATATTATGGTCTGATTGTGAAAAATGATATCTTTATTCTTGGGCTCTGTTTTCGCTCGTCTGAGCTCTTCATTGGATATCTTTTTGGTCTTCCTTTTCAAGTGTTCGATAGAAGATATCGAATCGAATCAGAGAAGGCTATGAGAAAATATATTTTCCTTCTCGTTCTATACTCTCGTATAATAAAAGACTTTAATAAGTTATATTGAATGATAAGGTAGAATAACAGAGAATAAAAATAGCTTTTAATACATTTAATGCAATATTTTTGTTTGGCTTTCACTGGCAGAGAGGAAAAGGTTGAATAGAGAAATCTCTTTGAGAGCCAGAACTCGACTCGACTCTAACGTTCAGTTATGTCTTGGAAATTCATTTTGTGTCACAACTTAATTAAAATCGATTCTAAGCCAACCTCTTCTTTCGAAGCAGTAGTTCACTCGTTGTGTTACATCGGTCTCGGATTCACTCATTATTCTCATTATTATTATTATTACCACTATTTTTGTTACAATAACTTCAGATAAAGAGTTGATAGACCTCTCTCTTTCTCTGCTGCCTATTAAATGATTTTCCGTTTTCATTGTGCAATTAATTATTTAACTCTTTTCTATTTGATAATAAATGAGACATTAATTCTCATTGAATTATATGTTTTTATTTGCTTTTCATTCCATTAAAAGATGAGACGATTTTTGAATTATAATGTTCTCTGGCTTTTGGATAAAGCGTTAGACTCTTCTACTCGTCTACTATTCTCTCATTTCATTCCCTAATCTCTAATGAATTGACAATATTTTTTTTGCATTTGCAGTGCCTCTCACTGTGAGAATCGGCTTTTGATTTTGACCATGGGCATGAAATTAGTAGATAAATTACACACTGAGAATTAATTAGTATAAGTGCTGAAAATCTTTTATCTAATTTTTTATTACACGAATTAACACAACTATTTTTCTCTTTGAACTTTTCAAAAATTCATTTTCAATGCACATTTTTTTTTATGTCGGCTCTGTTGTGCATATTATGCAAACACCAGGGCTTATATGATAGATATGAAGAGCCAGTGAAGAAAATATAGTGAATTCATACCAATTTTTTCTCTTTTCGTTTCATACGTTCCGTTCGTTTCCTATTGAGTATGTCCTCTGAAGTGAAAACCAGAGCTCATCATTCATAGCTATAAAATACAAATACGACACTAAACAACGAGAGGTATGGATAGGATGTGAATGGAATAGTGAAGTGAAAATTATTCGCTACACTGTTCGCTGATGTCGAGCATCGACTGCGCCAGACCTGTGATTAATGGATGAATATTTGCACGACTTTTTTGGCTAATGCTGTGACGACAATGTCTTCGGTGCCCAGGCTTTGGCCACCATTTGCCACATGCCGTCAATTTCATGGATGTGCCAACGCATCAAATATTGTGACAAAGGCTCAACTTTTTTGTCCCTTTCAGCCGAAGTAGAGACAGAGAGACAGCTCTTCGGTTCTACGGCTCTTTTCCCCATCTCCTCCGTTCTCTCTTCACATCCCTCTCCATTCCGACCCTCTCCAGAGTTTTCAAATGTGAAGACGCGTTAAAACTCATCATAACTTTTATGGAAAACAATGTCTTCGCTAACAGACACTGACAGACAGCCAGTGAATCGATTCCAAGAAACTTTTCGATCTCCAATTGGCTCTTATTTTTTATTTTCCACTCTATTATGGCGTAATTTCTCTGCTTATATGCCATTTCTTGTGCTCAGCGGGTCTTCACTGCTCTTCATTGGACATTAGCTATTCGTCGTAGGCTCCCAAACCTATTCATCCACTTCTCTGTCTAAACAAAACATTCGGTTCGGTTCGCACAGCACTGGCACACAACACAACACTACATAACTGAACGACGAATAATAATATTTTTAGTGCCATGTCTTGTGTGTTGTTTTGTGTTTGCACTTCTATGTGTTCGCCAGTATTTCGCTCCCAATGTTGAACTCGTTTTCCCAGAAAACAATTTTTATATATATCTTCGACGAAAGTAAAAAAAGATGTAAAATATATTAATTTTTTTCTCTCTTTTCTAGTTTCTCCAGTACTTCACCTCACTTTTGTGACTTCAACTTTTTTCCAAACTCCTATCATATCATACTTTTATTTTATACAATTTTTTTTCTTCACTCGAATTTCCTTTCCTTTGTAGGACCGGCTCAGCCGTTCATTAGGTGTGCATTCAGTCATGTATTGGTTCACTATTTTTTATTACCCGAACAGAACAGAAATGCCATTTCAGTTCATTATATATCGCATGTATTGAAATGATTTTTTGTGTCTCATTTGTGGACTGGAGAAAAAAAGCTCTTTTTCGCTGATGTTTTAATTTGGTCGACACAATCATCTCTGGTATTACCTGGCGCTGTTACGAACCATAATCATTGTGGTTACGACTGGGCTATTGATGTGAATGTGAAAATGCAATAAATTGTTCGCTCGAATTGATGGCTATAATAAATATGTAGTCTATAAAAGAAATTATAACTAAGATTAACGTCCGAATCGATATATACACCCATAAGGCACTTACACTGGGTATTGACGATCGGGTGTTCACCGCCAAAGCCCAACACATCGCACAACTAACAAAATTATCTAGCTCAGCCAATTTGCTTAATAACTTTCAATTTTAGCACTAAGTTGTCTAACCTGGTCATCTAACAAGCTAGAGATTTAGCACCTGATAAGAACGATAATTATCGGCTTAGTGTTGGCTCTTGTTCAAAGTGGTAACTCTTTTTTCGTTCGGCCCTAACAAGTTGATCGATCACGATAATTCAATTTGGCAAGCTCAAACACAACAAAAAGCCATTATCAGTGACCCCTTTATTGTTTGTGCTTTTTTGTGGTCAAAAGTGTATTTATATTTGCGTCGAACCGCTTATCTCTTATCCAAATCAGTGCCCAAAACCTGGCGAACCAGTGGCGAAGTCAGGCATTGCCTCACAAACTAATGTTTAATTCTATTGTTAAGCAGTTCTTTATCGCAAAGGAGTTCGAGAAAACGCAAGCCTTGCGTTCAGTTATGTTGTATTGATTGCTGACAATAGATATCGCTTTCAGACTAACGCTTAGCGCACAGTCACAGCCCGTTAGCCGTCAGCACAGACCAGACCAGCAGTCAATCGATTGCTGACCGCTCTGAAGCCATCGCTGACCAGCACTGCACACGAACAGCACATTTGTGTCCGTCGGGAGCTGACCACTGACCGCCAACCCGTCATCTGGTCCGCACTCGACACATATGAGCCGTTTCGTAGACATCTGTTTGTGATTTACCAGAAGTGAAAGACGTGAGACCGGAATGGCATCACATCCTAAGCACTAAACCGTATGGCAATCAAAGTGTTGTCAAATCGGTAGTCAACCGATTGTCTACTGCTTTGTGTCAACGCATACACTGGTCGTCAAGTGCTGACTAATTGTGAGATAAGGCTTCGGCGGTGACGAAAGGGTAGCGCAAAACCGGACGCGACTGTAGTAATGAAAAATTCAAAGTATTTCTCTCAGCGCTGGCTCTGACTCACAGCGATTGGTTGGCAGAGTGTGTGAGCACTGGTGGCGCCCATCGGCGGCCGAGTGACTCCTGGCCTGAGTGCTGGCCATAGAGCGCAGCCATAGATCGGTTGAGCACTGGTTGTGAGCAGAGAGCGTCTGAGAGACACCATTTGATTGCATGGAGAGTGCATTGAATGCAATGTTGAGTGAATGCATTGGATGTGAATGTATTGAGTGGTGAACGACGACTCGTCCTCACAGTCCACAGCAATACTGCTGACAACAGACCCGCAAATATGTCGTAAAGTGATGTGAATTTCAGTGCTTCAGTGCCAACCAACCAATCAATGCCAGTGCCCGATGTGCTGCTGACCAACTGACCGCTACTATGCGGCCCCACCGCCCACATGACGGTCACTGGCTGTCGGTTGTGGCCACCGCTGTCACCGCTCTGGCGGTGGCTGTCAGTGGTGCCAACCCGTCGCCCAAAGACAGCCAAAAGACTAATTACAGTTACTTCGAGGAACGCAATACTGACCTCCAGTTCGCGCACCTGACCGTCAACTCATACACCGGTCAGGTCTATGTCGGAGGTGTCAATCGGATATACCAGTTGTCGCCTCAGCTCAACATCGAGGCCGTGGCCGTCATGGGCCCCGAGCAGGACAGTGCCGACTGCCCGGTGACCAGGAACTGCCCCAATGTGGTCACCAAACCCACGACTTACTACAACAAAGTGCTGGTCATCGACTACGCCCAGTCCCGTCTCATATCGTGCGGCTCTCTGTTCCAAGGGGTCTGCACCACACACAAGTTGGACAACATCTCGAGTCTGGACTCGTCGGTCAGTGAGGCCGTGGCCTCCAACAACGCGACCGCCTCCACCGTGGCCTTTATCGCTCCGGGAACCACCAAATCGCCCAAACATGTGCTCTATGTGGGCGTCTCCTATACGGCCAACGGGCCCTACCGGTCAGATGTGCCCGCAGTCAGCTCCAGATCTCTCGACTCGAACGGTAGGTCTCAGCGATGGCCAGTGATGGCCGCCATTGAGCAGCCATTCGCCACTCACTCGCCGTTTAGTTTTGTTTATCGCAAACTGTTTTGCATTGAGTTTCGGGTTTGAGTTCAGGTTTTCTGGTCCTCTCTATGGTTAGCATAACATTAAAATTGGGTTAACTTTTTTTCAATTATAGTCTAAGAGAGTCTCATTGTGTTTGAGTTTAGTTTAATGTCTTTCTTACGTGAGCTACAAAAAATGTAATTTTATTTCATCTGTTTTTCTTCTCTTAAATTGCTTTACTCCGCAAACCCATAACAATAACCAATTGTGATGAGTGTCTAATGTTGTTTGTGATGGACAGCTATGTTCTCGATCGCGCACATCGGTGTGACGACGGGCACCCGACTGCTGGTCAACTCGCTGGCCAGAGAGCGTTACCCAATCACATATGTCTACGGCTTCCAGTCCAGGGGCTTCTCCTACTTCCTGACCATCCAGAAGAAGAACGCTGAACAGTCGCGGCCGTTCATCTCGAAGTTGGTGCGGATCTGCCAGAAGGACGAGCACTACTACTCGTACACCGAAGTGCCGATCATTTGCCGGAACACCCACGACAACAACGACTACAATCTGGCTCAGGCGGCGTTCGTCGGCAAACCGGGCTCCGAGTTGGCCACTTCGCTGGGCATCACAGCCCAGGACGACATTCTGTTCATAGTATTCGCAAAATCGCGCGACGAGTCCGATGTGTTCAATAAGCCTTCGGCCAACTCTGCCCTCTGTGTGTACGCCCTGTCGGCCATTCATCGCAAGTTTACCCAAAATATTCAGCACTGTTTCAACGGTAACGGCAATCAAGGCCTGGACTACATAAACATCATTCAGCCCTGCGTTCCCACTGTGAGTCTGCTCTTCCTTCTTATTGATCTTGCTACAATTTCCACCTGTTTGCTCGAGCTAACGAAGTGTAGTCAAACTGAGCTAGTTGATGTGTGCACAGCACAGGCCAGTGCTATCATTGGCACAAAATTGTTAATAAATTTGTATTTTTTATTTTAAAACCAATTTCTGTCATCGTTTGCAATACGCTTAGCAATCAATGGCTTTTTGCAGTGTATATCACGTGATAGCGTGAGAAAGAGTCACAGATTTATGCTGTTGTTGTTGTACTAGATGTGATTGATGTTAAGTAATGATGACAAATGCATATCAGCCAAATGAGCATGTTCATCTGTTCATGTTCTGGGCTCTGAGCTGATGGCTGACGGACAACGTATCGATTGAATGCCAGACCTAAGCGATAAGACACTCAGATTAGACGATTTAAATGGTCTCCGATTGCATGATATGTCGCCAAATGTTAGCCAACTATTCTGTTGAGCCAAATAACCAGTTTTGTTTTTCTTACCATTGTCAAAATTTTTGACTTTTTCTTGCTTAACGACGCATTCTTGATGTATAAGTTGCCCAGGGAACTTGTTTTGTTCTTGTCTTGTATTGAATGTTTAAATATTTTCATCAGAAAACTGGTGAGAACTTGACCAAGATCACGCCCCAGCATAATGTGTTACACGACTCCTCAAGTTCTGGCAGTTTTTATTTATGAAAATTGTTATCGAGGTATATGAGCTCTCGGGGCGATTGGCGAAGTGAAGTATTGTATTTCATATTTTCACTCTATATAATTAGACGACAAGATTACTCATAGTTTTTCCATATTTCTTACTCTTCGGCACATTCTTTGACTTGTTTCGCATCGTTGGTTATAGTCTTCTGGCGAACACTTGTCTTATAATTAAGTTCTTTAGTATCGAATGTAAGGCACGCCCATCGGTGGCATCCATGCAGTGCCCTATTGCTAGACATATGACATACCGGTGATGACCAGGTGGGGGACGGCTTAGGGGAGGGCAACGGTATATGTCTGTGAAATTAGTTCGGCATAAATCCGAATCACAATAGAGCACTCAATGGCCAATCAAAGGCCAAAGAAGTGCCAAAAACGTCGTGGAAAAGCGAAAAATGGAATCAATTTATATGTAAATCTGTGCCATAGATTGGTTGCCAAAAGAAATGCAAAATAGGTATTAAATAATCAGTTATTGAACGCTTTCTGGCATTCAATAGCTTTCTGTTCACCGCAAACCCATTGACAAGTGATGGCCAACACTCTTCTGCTGGCAATATAATGCTATTACAGGAAATACCGACTCAAGTAATGCCAGTGCTGTCCACCGACTGATAGTGGGCTCCAGTTTTGACAAATATTGGTTTCGATGAATATGTGTGGACCAGAAAAGCAGAGCCACTGAGTGCTGAGTGAATGAGAAATAGAAGAAATGCAATAAAAAATCGGTGGATATATATAAGAGATGAGGAGAGCTTTTAATGCATAAAAAGACGATATTTCAGTGGCGAGAAAGGCATTTGCAAAGACATGTCTTCGCCAGTAGAGATAAAAAAGCCAGAATCACATCAACACAACACACATAAAACACAGTAATATATGTTTGCATGTAATTTGTGCCGCGAATGTCTATGAAAAGAGGAGACCGCAAGAGCTGTGAAAAAAAATATATATCAAAAGATAATTTAGTGCTCGAACAGGACTCGCACTGACTGTGCAGTAATTCGCCATAAAGTACAAGAATAAGCAAATTGTAAAACGGGATTAATTAATGACAGATTAGTAAGTGATTGGCAGTGGTTCTGCCATTTGGTTCGTGTCTTCTTAGTGGCGATAATGGCCTTAATGTTTGTGTTTATTGGTTCGGTCGCTGCGCCAGACTATTAGTGGCCTACAGTGCTGTCCAAATATTTAGCCAAACACTGTCCTCTGTTTCTAATGGTGACTGTCACTCACTCACTTGCAGCAAGTACAAATCAACGACGACTTCTGCGGAATGGATGTCAACACACCATTAGGTGGTTCGATGCCCATCGAGGCGGCGCCCGTCCTCTCCTATTCCAACGAACTGTTGACCTCAGTGGCCGCCACTTCAACGCACGACTACACCGTTGTCTTCCTGGGCACTGACCGTGGTCATCTTAAAAAGGTTAGACTCTCAAC
>JAUJYQ010000077.1:0-12045 GCA_033995645.1 Hemileius initialis | reverse complement strand
AAATTCAATATTTCACTGAATCTCAGGTCAGTTCACAGTTTCATAGGTCGGTCACACAATCCGTATTCTCTCGGGGTTTAAGTCAAATAACGATATTATATAAATCGAATAATTAAATCAAATTTCAAAAAAATGTTATCAAATCTCAATCAAAAAAAAAACTCAATTGTAATGAAAGTATAGATACATAACAAGCAAATCAATTAGAACAAGGGATGGATTCGAACGTGATTTTACACAATTAGGTAATTAAAAACACAATTCTGTTGTTAATAATTAATATAAAAAACGATTTCAACCAATATATTAATAATATATGTGATGTCGAGTGTAATTAATAATTAAATGTATGTATCTATCGATCAATTGATTACCAAATTTGTGATTTTAAAGCACCGCTAAAATTGTAAAAACCAAATGAATGCTTCAAAGTCTCGCAATCTTTTTTTCTCACAACATTTGATGTGATGTTTGAATTACAAAAAACATGTTTTCCTTATTTAGAAATCGCTTTTCGTATAAGTCTTGAGATGTCTTTCGGTTATTATGCAAACACAAGAACTACTAATCAATCTATTTATGGGTATTCTGTTTAGTCATAGAATATATTCCGAACAATAAAAGTGATGTCAAAACCAAAAAATCAAATCAAAACCAACAGAACAGTCAGAAACACTTTCTTCGTGTGTTATGTGTTTTTGGCGAAGAGAGGAAAGACTTATGAGAATAAAAGGTTTGATGTGATACAGAAAAAAGGTATTTCTCGTCCGACTCTTCATATCCTAAAAAAGAAGTTCAGAACTCAAACCTTAAAGTCATTCACGAAAACTGGCAGTCATTGCGATGAAGAGTCGACGGATTTCTGATTAGAATTTACAATAATTTGGTCGATTGGGTAATGAATTACTTTTGTCTTTGTCTTTTTTGGTGAACAAAGTCAGAGAATGTGTGTATAAAGAGAAAGAATTAGCGATCAATTGATTAATAAATTTGGTGCAAAATAGCCGTCAAGTCGTCAATAGTCGAGAGGCAGTGATCTGTTGTTAAGCTATTCATTTGTGTCTCAAATAGTAGTCTCAAACAGATGTCTCACTAAAAACTGATTTAGAAATTATCCAAAAAAATTGTTTCCATCAGTGTTTAAATGGCAGCCAAATAGAGAACAAGACAATCGATCCGTTGGCCAACGAATCGCATCAATAGATAATAAATAATAAACACTTCTTTAAATAATTTGGTAATAATAGTCAATAATCAATAAGACTTTTGCTTTTTTGTTTCGATTAAAATTCCTGAGTTTTTAAGTTGTGTTTTATGTGTGGTTTTTTTGTTGGTATTCGTGGGGTTTCTTTGTATTCCAATCGATGGTCTCTGATGTCAGACGAGTCGATCGAGTGATGGTTCTCCTGAGACAACAACAAACCCAAAGAAGTGATTCATCTCTTCTCTTGTTAGTCAATAAATCGCTTTGAAATCCGATGACTGAAATGTATGATCGAATAAAAGGATGGATAAGAATAAAGACTTCGAATAATAAATCGATGAAATAGTTATTTTTTGTAGTTTTGTTACTCTCTTCTAAAATATGTCCACAAATATAACGATATATTCATTTGAATTTTTTGGGCGAAAATATATTTTCTTATAATCTGAAGATTTGTTAGTGAATAAGAAGTGGAAGAATCGGTTCGTCGATTCCATCTGATGAGTGAATTGGTTGACAATTGTTCTGATCAGTCGATTAAGTCGTTTGTAGTGATTAAATGGTTAATAATTTGTACAATTATTGTGAGCGCACAGACAGCCGACCGATCGGTCCGGTCTTCACAGCACACGACGAGTGGAGTTCAGCGGACAATGTATTCAACAATTGGGTGACAAAACATATCACTCTTTTCCGGTTATAGCGTCTCCAGAGTTGGGTTCCGTTGTATGCACTGTCTGTCTGGTCATCAAATCGATAGACACTTTCAGTTATTAATTATATTACATATGAAATCAGATTCAGTTCAACGTCTGAAGCGATCGATCAGTTCGTCGAACCCTTTAGAACTGTTTCTCTCGTCTTCTTCTTCTCTTTAGCCAATAAATAGATTTTTCTCAGTCAAAAAAATAACAGATAATAAGACGATAGAGATATAAACGACGAGAAAAATTTGTATCACTTTTATCACAAACGAAGATTAAGCGAGGAAACAGTCGTCTTGTGTGACAGTCGTTGGGATCGGATGTCATTTGATTGGAGTGATCGGTCGAATCGGTCAGTCTGTCTGTGTTTGTGCGCCCATTCAATCAGACGGTTATTAATTCAATTGTAAATATGATTTCGACACTTGACTGGCGAGTCATTAGTCAAATGTCGGTCAGTTCGGGTCGTAAGCAAAATAAATGTCTCTCTCTATGAGTTGCGAATGGAGTGCCGGTCAAAAATATATTTTGCTCATCTTCTCTCTTCTAAGTTTTCGTTGACAATCAATTAATAGTGTTATTTACCAAACATCTTATCAATTAATTGCTTGTTTGTGGTCACTGTTCGCCAACAAATGCCAATTAATAGTCGTCTACTGGCGTTACGACGGCTCAGACAACAGCTGTTGGAGTAAAGACTTCTTTTGATCGGTTGGCTTCGATTCGTCCTATTATTGGAAAATTCAGAAATAATAAGTATTGCAGTACCAATCATAAGAATGATCCGGCTATGAGATGAAAGTGGAAAGCAAAACAACATAAATATCGACACTAAATCATAAACATGCTGAAGCGCGAAAGCCAAATTAACAAGACAAGATTCAGCTAGCTAACTGCCAATGGCAACAAACAAGGTCGAGTCAACTTACCATGGAACTAGTCCTGTTCATGTTGAGGCTGAGGTGAGAGACCGGCGAATTGATGGCATTGTTGTTGTCGACGCCAATGTTGAGCAGACCCTGAGTGAAGTCGTTGCTGTTGTCCGACAACAGACTGAACATATCCAGGTCTGCCGAGAGGGACAGTGAATGCGACGACATTTGCGATATCTGTTGTGTCTGTGTTTGCGCCATCGGTCCCGACTGGTTCTGCATCTGCTGCTGCTGTTGGGTTCGGCCGCTCACCAGACTTCGGATCTCTTGCTTGACGTACTCGGAAGTCATGCCAGAGTTGTTTCGCGACCTGTCATTCGGCGGTCCGACAGACTGAGGTGTCAATGGTTGGGGTGTTGACGGTTGACTATTCGAGCCGAAAGTCTGATCGAAATTGAACTGATCCGTGGACTGGCCATAGCTCTGAACTGTCTGGTAGTTGGGCGACGGTTGTGACGACTCGGAGACGAACCGCGGAGAGTTGACTCTCATTGGCGATGGAATGGAGCTGACACTGATTCGCTGGGGCGGCCGTCCCATCGTCTGTTGGCCGACGAATTGCTGGCCAAACTGTTCAGGGTATGGCGAACTCCGGGCGTTTCTAGGCTGAGGCGCCGTCTGACGCATCGGACGCGGAGGGAATCGTTGCTGACCTGTGCTCGGGTATGTCGGGCCGTTACCTATGGTAAAGTAATAAATTATTAATTGTATGCAAACCCTAAACAAGTAATAAAATTTAATTCGCTTTTATGGCTATAAAAGAGTTTTTTTTCTAAAAGGGAACGAATGTATGGAAAAAATGTACGAAAAAAAATCAATAAAAAGAGTTTACAAAAAGTGCTATAAAAAGGATATGAAATTCAAATCAAATTTGCATAATAGGAGTTAATGGTGTCATCGAATCGGAACCCTATTCTATGTACCGGCAGAACAATGTCTAAACAAGGCATCGACAGTCTGTCGATATGTGTATTGCTTGTTATTAATAATAATAAGCCAGATGTAGTGCTTTTATTTGAACAGCAATTGTGTAGACAATGAACTGCGTCTGAAGGGTCGCAATGGCAATGTCTCCGGTCATAAACACAACAGCAAATTCAATGATAGGCTATATTAGTGTCCGTTCCTCTGCTCTACAGCTCTACCGCTCAGCTCAGCTCAGCTCAAGTCAGTGTTGATGACATTCAAATGACAGATAACTGAACTCGTCGTTTGAATGACATGTGAAATAGCAATAAATGGAATGCAATAAAAAAGTTTAGACAATAATAAAATTGAGAGGAAAGTCTGGTTAGACTCTCGGAGTGATGTCGAAAGAGGAATAAAGGGCTCAAAAATATGGAGAAAATGCTAATACAGTTGAACACTGGATCGATAAGCTATTGGGCAGACAATCATTTGTGGGGAATTGTGTCAGTGCTGGGGGAGAGGAAGCGGTGCCCGACCCACAACGGGACGACACTAAAACGTAGCCATAAAATGCGACAATAAAACAAAGGATACGACAATTGGCTGCCATTGCCATTAATAATGTCAGTTAAGTGTTGCCCAAAATATCAGTTTTAGGAAACGGACCGACAAATTAGTGGAAAGGATTAAAGGGATGCCGATTGCCGGGTGATTGCCGGGTGAGGACATACCTGAGAGCTGTGCATTGAGCATAGGGTTGGTCTGTACGAGTGACACGTTTTGACTCGACTGTGGCATCACTTGCTGACTGTTCTGCGGCTGAGGTCTGACCGCTTGTGTCCATTGTGTCGTCTGCGGCGACATTTGCATTAGCGGCGAATTTGGTCCGGCAGTGGCCGGTGATGGCGACGACGCGAAGTGCGGCGACATTCTGTGCTGATTAGCGGTCGGATAGCTATTACCCGAAGGACTAGGATATGACTGTTGGGCGGCGGGTGCGGGCGAGAACGGCGCGCGAGGGCCCGGACTAAGTTGTGGGGCCGGAGACTGAGGTAGTGGTGACGGAACTGCTGTCATTGGCATCGTATACCGAGGCGACAGTTGGGACGCGTCGCCCGTCGGTGTTAGGGGACCGACAGCCGGTCGCGGCTTTACGGCCAACGATACGTTGGGAGCGACCGTATTGTTGAGCAGTTCGTTCATATTCTCGGGAAAACCAGTGAAACTCATTGTCTCCGATTGTTGCGTTTGAGGGATCATCTGTTGCTGTGACTGTTGGGCCAGAAGTTTCTGTCGCTGCTGTTCCATCGACATCTTGCGCTGGTCCGCCATCGCCCGCCTCTGGTGAGGCGTCATCTGCGCCGACTTCATCTGAGTTGCCACTTGAGTCAAGTTCGGGTTCAATTGCATGTTCTGCGGCAGATATTGTTGCCGGGGTTTCGACAATCGCGGGCCCTGAGGTCGAGACTGGAGTTGGAAGTTGGCCGGCGCTGGAGATGTGTTCTGGACAGAAAGGAATGCTGATTAATTACCGCACTCTTATTGGACAACTCTGATTAAACGCGACTTTTCAGACGACAAGTCATTCGCACATCAATTGAAGTCATCAATCACTCGAAGAGCCAATTGCTGACAATTAAGTTAAGCAATAAAGAGATTGCAATACCTGTTGAGCTGAGTTCGCGATCTGTTGGCCATATGTGGTGGGCGTGTATGCCGGCGGAGGTATTTGTTGATAGTTTGGCGTCGCAGAACTCAGATTGGGAAACGGACTGGTCACCATGTTGGGAGTGGTCGGTGTCGTCACCTCGAAGCTCATCAGTTGCTTCTGAATGGCGCTGATGGCCATTCGCTCGTCGAAGTTGACCGGCGCGGCCGGAGTGGTGGGTGTGGCCACGTTTGGCGTAGTCGGTTCATACACTTCTTCGAGTATACGCAGAAGCATCACGTCCTCGCTTGGTTGCGGCACAGGAGCCGAGTGGTGCCGACCGGGCAGATCGAGGTTCATCACCTGCTGCATACTAATGAAGTCGTCGAGAATGGAGGACAGGTATGGGTCAGATGTCGACTCATCGAATGACATCACATGTGGCGGATTGGCTGCGGTCTGAATGGGTAAAGTCTGAGGCTGAGCGGTCATCAGCGCCTGTTGTGGCGGCGGCTGATAGAAGTGGTTCGGCTGCAACTGAATGGCCGATTGGGCCGTCGTCGCAGCCACAGGTGTCTGAGGTTGAGGTGCCGGCGCCTGTTGTGGTGCTGGCGCTGCCAACTGTGGCTGCTGTTGGACGACCTGCTGCTGCATCATAGGTCTGGCCGGTTGGTGATTCTGACCGTCAGACAGGATTCGGTTCAAGAAATTTGACGAATTGTGCTGTTGTAGTTGTTGCTGTTGGAGCAGTTGGTGGCCGACAGGTGCCTGAGATTGCGGTCCGATTTGCTGCAAATGGATTTCTTGCAATCGGATTGTCTGTTGTACTTGAGGTTGGATTTGGAGGCGTTGGGCGCCACCGAACGAATGCATCTGAAGGACGAAAGACAGGTTAGACTTGGGGTCAAAGCTTGCACTCAATACCTGTTGAGGTCTAAGTTGAGTGACATTCGTCACAATGGGAACCATCATTGGTTGCGAGGGCTGAGGTCCGCTCTGTGAAGATGCCGACGTAAAGATCATTTGTCCGCCCGATTGTGACACTTGACCAGATTGCGGGACTGCGTGCGGATGAAGTGGCGTTGGAATCAGTTTCTTCTCCAGATTTCTGGGAAGTTTTGCGTCAGGTGTTTGTGAGATAATTGACGTCGGAATAGAAATGTCTTCGGGGATAGATGTGGGCGTTCGGGCCAACATGGACGCCAACATCGGGTTCTGGCCGGCTAGCAGTGCGGGCTGGTGATGGTGGCCAGTGGCGACAGAAGCCGGCCGTTTCATGTCCTGAGTATGTGGCTCGTAGTGAGTGGCCGTCTCATCGATAGACTTGCGTTTGGCGGCCATCGAGTTGGCCATCACTTCGCTGAGACTGGTGGGCAGCGAAGAGGAGAGCGAAGAAGACGACGAGGCCGAGCACGCTATCCATTAATGAGATAATTGGGATCAGTTTGGATGAGTAAAACAATTGCGATACAGATTGGAGTCAACTGTGTTATCGATAAATCGATTAAAAATGGTTTGATTTATGGAATCGAATGAAATCATATCCGATCTATATTTAAAAGTCGAGGTAATTAAATCATAGATAAACTCGTCAGTTGGTCGCATAGTATTTCCATGTTTATCCGACTGTGCGCCTAATTAAAAGTCACTCGATCACCAGAGTGTCAGCTAATTGGGTTACGACAAGTGCCAAGTTTAAATTCAATTTGGGGCTCACAGACTAATTGGCCGATCGATAGCCCGACAGCTAATGTGATCGACCAAAAAGACTATTGTTTTTTCATCAGTAATTGGCCTCAAAATGATGTCCACTCAGTGCGAGGACAGTAACTCAGTGACCAATATTTGTTTTGATCGCTAAATCAGTTATAAAAATGGTTTCCTTTCAACAAAGTGTTAGTCTGTTTGCGAGTTTGTGATTAAAACTCATGTGATATTCAAAATGACAGCACAGAGACTGAGGGAAAGCCTGACTGACAACGACTGACTCGACTGATGTAATCAAACAAAATAAAATAAAAACTCTAGTATTGAAAACAAAACAAAATATTTGGAACAAAATTATACTTATTTTGAAAATCAATTAAACGAATGATAAGTATTGCAAATCGTAATGAAAACGAAAAAAAATTCAATTACGTGTGGAATCGATGGGCTCTTTCTTGAGGTGTTGAGTGAGGAAAGTGTTGGCATCCCTGTTGTGGTCGTTGTCTTTGAGCAATTGTTCGACTAAGTCGTGATTCTTCCTTATCTCAGTCCGTTTGCCGACGTCGTCGTCGTTGAGAAGCATTCGCAACATATTGTTATTGTTGGTCACTTTCTTGTCGCTGCCAACACTGCCCGTACAAGAATTCTCACTGAACGGAGTGGTCGGCTGAGCCACAGAGGTGGCCGCGTTGGGTGTGTTGGCCGCCGAAGACATATCGGCCTCGTCGTCCTGGTCGAGCAGCTCACGCAGGATGTTGTCATTGTTCTGCAGACCCGGCTCTTTCTTTATCACTGGCGAACTGTCGGCCTCCTCGGAGAAGATGCCGTGAGTCAACAGATTCCTTAGTTTGTGAGTTGCCGAAGAGTTGTTACTGGATGGCGAGTACTCGTCCAACAGCTTCTGCTCGAACCCGCTGGCGGTGTTCTGACCGAAGCTCTGCTGGACTGACTGAGGCGATGGATTAGAAGGACTTTTGATCAGACTCGCCATCGATGGCGAAGAGGCACAGAGAGGTGACGTTTGCTGAGACAAAGGCTGTTGTTGTGGCTGCGGCTGAGCACAGGTCAACGGCACCAGAGCTGGCGTCGGAGTGGTGACCGGCGTGTAAATGCCAGCACTGGTCGGCGTCGGAGTCCGGGCCGACTGTCCACCACTCGAAGCCATCACTGTTTGCACTGTGTTTGTAGTACTGGTCTGTTGGTGTGATTCCTGACTATTTGTGTCGTAGTTGTCCCACGAGACCGAACTCGAAGGAAACATCTCACTTATGCCCAGACAGTCGTTGAGAGAAAAGTCCGATACATTGCCCGGCGAGAGGGCCGGGAATGGAGGGAATGGTGTGGTCGATATCATACCGGTCTGTGTGTTGGCGTATATGGTCACAGAGCCGGGCACTGACTGAGCGCTGGACATCGCAGTACCGGTGAGCAAATTGGAGCTTAGAGAAGAGATCAGGTTGTTTGTCGACGTGTTGCAGTTGGCCGAAGTGGCCGTCGAGGCGAACGTCGGGTTGCCTGACCACGAGCTCGTCGTTATCGGGCTGGGAGTTCCGCCCCGCGAGGACGACGCCTCCGACGAACAACTATTATCTGAATCTCTGATTATGGAATGGGTGGCCATAATAAAGTCCTCGGCCACGGGGCCGCCCACTTGCGGGTTGCCGTTGAATATCTTTGACTTAGTCTGGACGTGAACGTACCTATCAGTGGAGACCATCAGGCGGTAGATGCCCGAGGTCACGTTGGAGCCCGTCGACAGGGCATCCTTCAGGTGCGTCTGCACGCGCTGGAAGTCGTTGGGATGACACAGCTCGAGGATCGGTTTGCCCACCAGATCCTTGTTTAGGTACTGGGAGTACGTCGACGACACGCCCGACGTGTCGATCGCCAGGATCTTCCCGGTCAGGTCGAGACGCGTCGTGAACTGCTCGACCACCACATTGGCCGCCGACTTGTCCGTCACCGGAATACGTCGGGCGACACACACAAGACAATTGTCATCTGCAGAACTGGAGGCAGTGGTGCCCGGCGTCGGACTACTGGCGTTCGACTGGCGCTTTGACTCGAGCGAAGGCACCAGAACTGCCGATATCTGCATATTCTCGAACTGTTGGTGAGGTTTAGAACACTTATTGTCTCTGTTCGTGGTATTGGATTTATTTGAACTATTGGTTGTGCTCTTCATCAGCGAACCGAACTCGGAGTCCGAGTCATCGTCGTCTGACATGTGTTCATCTTCTTGAGGTTTAACCATAAATCTAGAGTTAAAACACCGCGATTTGGACGCACTAGTCGTTGAACTGGTCGAAGAAGTGGACGCCTGTGTGCTATCAGACCAGCCGAAGCCGTTGCCGATGGCTGACATGGGCAGCAGGTTGGAGCTGAACCGGGGATGGTCTCCCACGTGGATTATATTGTAGATCGACTTGCCGACGAGTTCACCTTGCGCAAACTTGAGGAACTGGGTGACATTCTCCGAGACGAACTCGATCCCGCCGTCGGTGTTGACGATGAAGAGGAAGCCGTCGAGTGCCTCGAGCAGGAGAGGGCCCAACACGTCGTTGGCGAGAATGGTGGGCCGCGAAGAGCTCACCTCCGAGGCCTGGAGGTCATCCGACGGGTCGCCCGTCTGGTCGGTGTTTGTCTGTTTGATGATTCTGATCTGTTTGACTGTCTCTTGCAATATGGCACACTTGTCTGGCTTGACGGACAGGGAGGACATGTCAGACAAGCTAGCAGATATCAACTCCGCTAACTCCTCGATGTAGATGTTCTCCTGTTCGCGCCTCCGCTTCTCGTTCAGACACTTGTTCAGTTGGATGTGCTGGTTGTGGGGCCGACAGTCGGACTTCCTTCGTTTCGGTTTGCCTGTGCCTGGATCGGTGCGATCGGTGCCGACAACGTTCATCATTTAGCTTTCAATATGATGGCAAAGGCCGAGTGGTTGACCCGGAGCTGGTGGTCCACTAACAGAGTCCGTGACGAGCGCACGGGCCACGGCATCACCGACTATCACCACCGCTCGTCCATTGGCCTCACGCACAGACCAGACCAACACAAGACAGCGCACAGACGGCAGACACAGACACAGACTCAACACAACAGAAGACAACACAAGAGCGCTATTGCACTGCACTATAACTGAGACACTGAGACAGCACTGGTCGGCGATCACTGACGGCTTTGGCCACTCTTTGCTGACCACTTCATAGTCCACTTGTGATAGTCACCACCGGATTGACCTGTAGTGACAGACGAGCCAATAAGTATGACTGTAATTAATTCTAAACATGGTAATCAATGTTCACAATGGCAAATAGTGTACATCTTTGTGGTGGTAGTGGTGTTGCCATATAATGCCTTACAATGCAATGCAATGCAATCAAAGCACTAATGCATTAGTCTATGCGGCAAATGACCGAAATCCTTGCCTTGGCTCACATCGACATCCAATGTGCGCACACTCAGCACATGCCCAGTGCCAGCACAAGACATTTGGGTTAAACGACTCCGAGCCAACACCACTGGCGCCCCACTCAGGCCTCTCCAAACAGACTCAGGCCTGTGCTCTACCACTACTGTCTGGCAGAGCCGACAACTCTGCTGTCACTCCTGGCAGTGCTGGCACTGGCAATAGCACTGACATCACAGCCCACCACTCATTTGCATTGACTGACTGTCACTGGGCCTCTGCCATCACTGCCTGGCTCATCACTGGCACATCACTGCCATGATCAATTTTTTAGTTAGCTTGGCAATTAGCATTACTCTAATTAAAATTACAATTACACTAGGTGAGGGCCATTAGGTGTCAAAGCAATTTGTGCTCGCCTATTTTTAGCACCAACTATTACGAAACTATCGATTCGATATGAATAGCTAGCACAATTAGCTAGTCATTTATTCATAAAAACATATTACCCGACAGCAGGGATCAGCAGAGACCAGGATTAAACCCAATTGATTCCAACCAGGATTTATATGTACGCACACATAGCCAAAGACATATATGGCCAACAGTTGAGCCACGGATTAGCCACTGATGTCACTAATACTCCACTGACTTATATTTTGACGGATTAATAGTTTTTCGTTTTCGTTGACGTTTTTTTTTCTCGGTTTATATTTAAAACCACTTTTTTCGGGTGAAATATGAGTTCCCTTTCTGTAGAACAGAAACCCAGTGACAGGAATTGGGAGCTCTTATTATCTCTAATGAGAACACAATAATAATACTAACTCTGTTTAATAGGATCGCCGACTAATTTGGCAGTCGATGGGCAGAGGGAGGACCGTCGGGCCACCTGTGCTCAAGGCCAGGCACCTCTCAAGTTTTAGCTAGTTTGTTATGTTCGATAGGGGGAAGGGGTTTGCCGTCACCACCAAAAGTGTGTTAGCAATGCATTTGGCGAAACATATTTTCGGTTGCGTTTAATTCTCGGCTAATAATGAGCCAAAAAATGTGTTTTATGTGTTAAATGGTTTTACTGTTTGGTCTGGTTTTGCGATAAAACAGACCGAAAAAATTGAAAAATGTATTGCAAATTATATTAAGTGCAGCGAAAGTAAGTCAGTAGTGGTTTGGCATACGGGTCGACACCACAACAACTCTCTTCAATGTATTGTTTTGGTCGACAACTTTTGTATCATTCACTGAATCACTTGATTTATTAAGTCATTTGATAGCTATTAGACATAAAATATTAATTAGCAATAACAATTATGATGAGTGGCTTTGGCATCACCTTTGACTGGCTGGCATATGCTGGCACTATTATGGCCGTTATGGCTACAAACAAGGCCACTGGAGGCACAGCCACAGCCACAGCCGGCACACCATCGCATTGATTGTGTGCGATTGGATTTAATTAAAGGCCAACACAACTATCACATCGGATGATGAATCGCGAGAATCAAATCTAGACTATAATCTAGCGAAAC
>JAUJYQ010000076.1:0-12056 GCA_033995645.1 Hemileius initialis | reverse complement strand
TTCATCCAATTTCTGAAGATTGTATGTGTTTTTTACTATAATTTCTGAGAATCCTACAATAATTGTCTAGGAAAATATACAAACTTTCAACTTTTCAATTATAATTTCAATGAAATTGCTTTAATAAGATTAAAAATGCTGTTAATGAGACATATTATTGAAACTTTGATGTTTCAGATGAAGTTTATTTAGCCTAAGTGTTTGCTTCACAGAGGCTGGACTGAGGCATCACTGAGAGGTTGGACTGTATAAGCCATGCGAAGGGAAAACATTTGTAAAGTAGACACAAATGGCTAGGAATACAAAACATTTTTTTTCAGTTCCAGAGGTTCTTATATTTTAGTGGCGAATGCATTGCACGCAAACCGAGGAACAGATATTCGCAGCGCAACCATTAGTGGCAAAGTGTGCGCAAATGCCGCCATTGGATAGAAAAATTGCAGATTATTTTGGGAATAGTTGTAATCAATAAAATCCTGGCAATAGTGGCAACATTAGAGCCACGGATTGAATGGCAAAAAAAGCAGGAAAGGCTGAACTGACGACCAGAGTGAGAGTCAGCTGATTCGGATCGGTTCGACTCTGTCTTGTGCTCCGCTTTGCTCTGCGCTCTGACAGCGATTCGCTTCCTCTTTAGCATTGCCAGCAGTGGAAGCATTGCAACCGCTCGACAATAAACTAGTTATTCAGTTTGTCTTTAATTTGTGGCATGAATTGAGTTCTCATTTGTCGCACACACACACAGACAGGCGAAGGGAAGGCCAACATATTTGATAGACTCGAAGCAATTCAACTCAACTCTTGTTCAGATATTTTTAGTGCTGATTCCTATTGCCGTAGATTCTGTCGGAATCAAAACAAAAGCCAAGAGCATAGTTGACAGCAGTAGTGCACACATTGGCGACGAACTCATCTGTTACTATGCGCTCCTTCTCTGGACAATCAATGCGTGAATAACACTGCTATACGTGAATGAGTTTTGCGGATAAATAGCAGAACGAGTGGCAAAACATCTGCATATATACACATAACTAAATGCATAAAATACACAAAAATATCAAAAGAAATAATAATAATAATAAAGTGGCGGCGAAAAAGGCAAATAATGTACACATTTATCCTTTTATTCGTATTTCTCGCCGATATGTTTGGCCCTTAAATGTCTAATTCAATAGACATATCGCGAGTCCGACAGCGACTCAATAGTGTATTTCAATACAAAAGCTATCGTTTTAGTTAAATAATGATAAATAAACTGTTTATAGACGACCGGTATTGACCGGACAGTAGACAAAAGACAACAAAAAATTATGTTTTAATATATTTGCATAAAATAGAGACCGATTGACAGCTAAAACAATATTGACACTCAATCTAATGTTAAGTTCATTTCTATTGATTGTCACAGCGATAGACCACAGATAGTAATGCACAGAATCGACACTAAATTCTTGTTTTAGAGGCTGTTTTGTCGATTAAACAGAATGAATATTCAACGCCAATAACGACACTTCAATGCTGTCAGAGAGATATCGTGAAATTTGTTGAATTTTATTGATGATTAAGGAATAATTTTATTCAAAAAATATAGGAAATTTCTCTCTAATGCCAGACCGAGTATGGCTTCGCACACACACTCACACATCACATCACATCACACATGACATTGAAGTCAAGGTATTATTTGATGTATTATTTAGATGCGATAATTAAAAATTTGATTAATAATAGTTCAGTTGTAATATTATTTCTTTTCTCTCTGTTGAGCTAAAAGTAAAAATACCGGTAATAATAATTGTGTGTAGTTATGGTGAATGCCAGGGCTTGAATGGCATAATAGCCAATGGAAGAGTGTTTGGACGATGTATTAAAGTAGCGCTGAAGGACAGCAACAAAATTTTCTGATATTAATAGCGTTTTCACTGAATTATGATTTTGTGGAAGTAATGCTTAATAGAGAAAATGTTTGCGAAACCATTGAAACACTACTACACAATCAGTGGTGGGTTTGGGATGACTTTGAGTCTGAACAACAGCTGCGAAGTCAGCGCTAAGAGGAAGGCCGAAGCCGGCAGAGGTTGACCTCGAGTAGTGTTTGCCGGCTCTCCGGTTTTGTCGACAAGTCTTACACTACATATGAAACGCTATCATAACTGGTATTCCAGAGGCAATGCCAAACAACATTGAAAGCAAGATCTTAAGGACGCTCTCCTGTGTTGTGGAACAGCTCTGTCTATATGGCGATCGCACGTCACCACTGAGGCCCACCGCTCAAGATATGTGACGGGCGTCGCCCACCATTGCAGCCGACATAATCACTTCGGAGTGTGCAGTGTTAGCCCTACTTCGTGTTCGGATGGCGAACAAGTGGTATATCATGTTTGCCTTGAGATGCGAGTGTCCAACAAAATATTACGGCTTTGGTTACGGCTCTTCAGCTATAGCTCTAGCGCTCCAAAAAATAAAACTGAGAGAAGAGAACGCTTTTCGTATCAATTATTGCTAATTCTGTGAATTTGGTTCACTATATTCACACTTCAGTACAGCCTTAAACAATATAATTAAAGTCGAATTAGTTGTTCACAAAAACTATAGTTTAAATACTTCTAATCTAACGGAGCATTAAATATAGAATTTGTTTTTTCTTCGGCTCTTTTGCTGACTATTGAAAGTAATTAGTTGTGAGAATCAGTCGCTTAATGCGAACGACAGGGTTAAGCAGAAACTGTGTTGGGGTTACAGTGTTGCCAACCGGGGGTAGACATCGAGCAAAGTGGCAAATAATTAATAGATCTCGTAATCGTTGATTAATCAAATTAAATCATAACTATCGATGATGTGATGTAATTGAGTGGAACTTTTTGCCAGATAACAGTGCGATTGATGCAATACATCAGTGATCACTCGTTCGCCTCGTCTTGTCTGTTGTGGCCTCAAAATAGACTCAATATGTTTGTTAGCCCTGTCTTTACAGCCCTGTCAGAGCTGAACGCCATTTACACACAAGAAGTACTGGTATTGGAAGTGTTGGCAAATATATAATAAACAAATTCGCAGCCAATGTCTTGGATATGAAAGCGGAAGCGAAAGTAGTGGGCAAAGTGAGCTAGCTCAGCTCAATTAGCCACTATCGAGACGCTTAGACCGAGGTTTTACAACTATTTTTTTGTTATCTATAATAATTTAATATGAATTAGAAACAAACAAAAGAGCAGAACAGGCGAGTCGAGAAGTTGAGCTCGGTAATTAGAGGAAACTCCAGTTCCACTACTTCTGTATTGATATTCTAGTTTTGTATTGAGAAAAAAAGTTGGAAAATAAATAAAACAATACGAAAAAAACAGAGAATAAAAAAGCTGAAAAATAAAGCCATTTAGTGATTATGAGCAGTGGTTTTGTTAATAAACGCTGCTTTGAATTGGATTCAGGTTTTGAATAAAAAAATATTCGACACAAAGAGTGGTTTGAAATATATGAAAAGCAAAGTCTAAAAAAACTATTGAAACTTAATAAAACGGACTTACAATGGATTGCATGGATGGCATGGAAGGCAGCGATACATTATTTGTACTTTTATTTACACTTAATTTTAATTTATTTTCCAATTGAAAAATAGGACAAACATTAGAGCCCAGGCACTAAAAAAAATAAATGAAATTCAATATATAAATACAGAGAAATAAAAATTGTGAAGTGTTTTGCATAGAACTGCAGCAGATTTGCGAACAGAGATAGAGAGAGAGAGAGACAGCGAGCAGAAGAAAAATTATATATAACTCGATATATGGTAAACAAGTTTGTATGCGAGGATACGTTCAGCTCAGCTGATGATAAATTCATTTCTCTTTCTTTATTATTTCTCTTTTTTATAATTATTGTGTAGAAAAATCGGGAAAATTATTCGTTCGCTCGAGAAAAAAAACGGGAATTAAATGAGAAGACAATTAATGATGAAACGATTGAAACGCTTTTTGTGAAACAAAAGTGTTGGCTCTTCACTATAGCCTTTAGTTATATTTCGTTTTGAATTACAAATTTCGAGAAACAATTTTAGCCTAAATTATAAAAGAAGTTCAACAAAAGCTGTGAATTCAGTATTGCGGCGAAAAACAGATTGCAATTAAAAATATAATTAACACAGATCTGAGTTTTCCCTTTTTTTCAACGCAAGCCTCGTCTCGTATATAACTGTTTATTAACTTTTATTAATGTCTTTGAAGAATATTTAAGACAAACAAGAGTTAAGCGAATGAATTATGTCATTCATGCAATCCCTTTGATTACCAGTAATGGAAGTTTCGAAACAACACTATTATCCCAGATATGAGAGATGTTATGGCAAACCATTGTGGGGTTAGCGCTGGCACTGGCTATGGCTGTGGCACTCATATGCCAAAAGCAGGAGCATTGGTGAGCACACCATATGATCGGAGTTATGCACGAATTTATGCACCGAACCTCACAACTGTGCCTCACATTCGGGCAACATATTGGACGGACTGCTAATGTCTTGAGGGGTCGCTCCCATTCGGTCAGATGTGCGGCATTGGCTTCACTCAAATCTCAACACAAAACTCACACTAAATTCAAAAACATTTAAAGTCAAGCATACATTTGGCCTCAATATAAGGCAACGAAAGTGCGAACACAATAATCATATCAATCAAATCTATTGGACCTACTTTTGAGTGACTGGAACGTCGATGTAAGCGCTGGTAACCGACGAACTCGAGACCGTCGAACTCAGGGATGAGGTGCGGCCGCGGTAGCCATCCTGAGCCAGTTTCGAGTAGTCGGTGTCCAGTTCTTGCAGTCTCGCAGACTTGCGGCTCTCGAACAGACGGCACTCGTCCAGTCGGCGCCGAACCTGCATCTGACTGTTGGCCGTCGGGACGCTGTATGTGAGGCCGTCCTTCGTGTTGGGCGAGCCGGCGCTCAAATCTACAGTGAGGAAGACTTCATCCTGGGCCACCTTGTGTTGGTCGACTACGCCGGCCACCTCTCGGCCATTGTATGTGATGAACACCTTCTGGCCTTTGTTGAGGGCCACGTTGGAGATGGTCTGAAAGCCGGGTCCGATCAGGTCCTGTGCTTTGAAGTCGAGCACCAATTTTCTGTTATTAATCTTATTGTCGAAGAGGACAGCGTAGAGAACTGGGCCCTTATTGTCGAGGGGACTCGTGTTTTTGATGCCTTGGATTATACCGGAATAGTAGTGGCCATCAAACGGAGCACTGACTCGAGTGCCCAGAATTGAACGCTTGGCTAATCTCTTGCCGGTCGACATCACCACTCAATTGTTCTTCGTTTGGCTTAAGTCAGGCCGTCAGACAAAATCACACACTTTGAACAAGATAATTAACCACAGTGTCTAGCATAAGCTCAACGCAGTCAATAGGCGCCCCACTAATTAGTATGGCATAGAGTTCACCGAGGGATGTGCCCGATGTGCACCAGGTCCATCTTGTGTTCTGTGTCTTGTGCTCTTCTGTCTTGTACTGCTGGGTCTGTTGTCGGTCAGAGTGGTCTATCAGGTTTTGCTGACGAGCCAAGAGTCCAACAAAGAGACCTTGGTTGTCGCTCTTAACAAAGAGAGAGACAGAGGAGAGAAAGAGAGAGTGAGACAGAGGCCAACACTTTTTTGTTGCTCCCAAGCAATCAAGTTATGAACTGAGAACCACCCGGTCTTAGCACCGAGTCATTAGCCATTGGCTGACCAACACATCCAACTCGAGGTGAGCCCAGTTGGACGCGTTGGATGTGCTGTGCCTTTGCCAAGATCAGTCGAGGACATTGATCACGAGCGCATAACAAAACACTTGGAGCCTGTCCTCCAGTTTAGGACCAAGGTAATGAGGATGTGCCAATGGCCGCCATCACACCAGCACTCAACTCACTGCCAGCACTGGGCTCACTATCCAAGCTAAATCATTGATAATCTAGCTCAAATATCTAGCACATTCACTTTCATCACTAACAATTCAATCTAGAGATAGAGTCGGGTCAGTGAGCGATGGCGAGTGTGAGGCCAGGCTATGGTCAGACCAGTGGTCGTATGAGTGGAGACATTGAGGAAATCGATATCAAATGGTTTAGACTTACTTTGCAAGTGTTGAATGAGTTGTGCCGACCATTATTGGCATATCATTTAAGAGTTAAATAATATTTTGTTGTTTTCATTCACAGACAAACATCTGATGTATGACTGGAGAGCTATAGTCGACTCATGTCTTGCCTCCCGGTCTCTGCCAGAGTTGCTTCTCAACGACTAACTGTTCCCTGAGTTCTGTCTCTGTCTCTCAGTTGCTTTGTTCACAACTGTTTACATTGATTACAGCCATCGCTGGCACTCCCGGCTCTGCGGCACAGACTCAGTCTCTCACTGCTCGCCGAAGTACCTCAACTCCACTTCATCGCAACTCTTCCTACAAAATTGCCATCGTTCAATTCAGTTTCATCCTTATAGTTTTACATTTATTTTCAATTTAAATTACCCAAAGGTAGCAAGATGATAATTTTCTTTAATTTCTTTGATCAAGTTTTCAAATTATATGTATAACAAGTTGAAAATATAGGAATTAAAGTTTGCATATCTATCAAATAGGATGCGAGCAAGTGTTGGTGGTATGTCTGACAGGGCTGTCGCCAGTTTTGCCACTCGCAAAGACCCTGACTTGTCCTCCAATCGCAGCCACAGCTGTGCATCCATTGCATAACTGAAGGCCGAGCTCTGATTGGCTGTGAGTGCCGGTACTGAACGAGTGTTCATCCAAATGATAAGTTAGGCAAAGAACACAGTCGGACCTCGCTTCTGGTGCTCGGACAGCGGGTGACCACACTTGAGTGTGTTGTGGCCATCGCAACATTGCAAGTTTACATTACCACTGGCCACTGCACTCGTCTGTACGACCCTATTTCGGGTGCTTTAGCCGATGTGACCCGAAGTGGTGGTGAGGTCACAGTGAAAGGAGGTCTGTCTGTAGTTGTTTATGTGCTGGTGTCAGCTGTTCGCCCGGCTCTTACCGGTGCCGTTGCTGCCGGTTGTGCGGATCGACTGTTGCCAATCGAGTGCCGGTCTGTCTCTCTTATCAACAAACAAAAGCATGTGATCCGAGCACCACCTGATTGGTTGACTGGCACATAACCCACTTCCCTATTGGTGGTGTTGGGCATCGGCCCCGACTTGTTCGCCGAGCCGAGGGCTACCAGTGCTGAGCCGTGCGGCGGACACACTGTATGGCTCTGACTATCGCGCTATTACTCGCACTTAATTCAATTAAATTACATAAACACCGATATTTAGCTCAGGGCTCGACTCACAGTCAGACCTAGCATTACATTGGCTTCTCTACTGAATGACTTGGTTTGGCCTCACATTAATTTGCATTGCGCTCACAACACAACACCACTCGACTCGACTCTTCCGTTCGTTAGTCCGCATTGAAGAGCTAGTAATTGGCAGATATTGGTCTGATTGCTGATTACCGATAGTGGTGGTGAGCAATGCTAATACTAAAGCCTGGCTCATGTCCTTGCAGAGGCATGAGAGCCAGGCTCAAGAATTATTGGTGCAAATGACCTAATGTCAGGTCATGAGTGCCTCTGCACTGCACTCAACTCCACTCAATATACCGAAACTGCAGAGCAATAGAAGAGTGAGGCGAAGAGAAGGGCTGGCAATCTGTCGCACAGACCGTCCGGGCCTTAGCTGAGGTCGGCTTCACTACAAGTCTCAAATCCAGGACTGACTAACCGTTATATATATGGGACTCAGTTGTTCACTGTTGGCCTCTCAATGCACTCAATAGAGACAGCTCTATGAGGGGGTGGGAGGGCCGGGGGTCTGCACTCGAGTGCAATATTCTTTAGCATTGGTTAATTGTTTTTGATGATTATTTTCTGTGCTTTAGAGCTAAAAATTCACTTAAACTCAATTAACCTGAACATTTAAATTTATTATTGCACTCAAATTAGTGCATAATTTGCGAGCAATAGATTGAATTTAGTTCGTCATTGGTTTGTTTGGTTAGCGTTGAGAGGAGTGTTGTGTGCGAAGCCAACTGTCCATTAAATGGTCAGTCGGTCTTCAGAAGCTCTTCTCATACATCTACACATCCATAACATCTACACATCTATGAGATGATGGAATAATTTATAAATAATAGCAGACAATACACATTTGAGCCAATAATTCAATAGTACTTTTGACTGAAAGCCATTAGCCATTGAATTCTGGATAATATTCTCACTTTTATGGTCTGAATATTAGATTCGGGGCCAACTGTTTGGTCACGTCTTCTCAATAACTGAGTTTAGAGTTTAGAGACAAGAAATATATTTATAGCCAAATGTTAAGCATATAATGAAATGTGACACTCATTTCATTCATTTCAAAGTTGTTAAAAAAGATGTGACTTTTTTACAGGATTTTCAAATGCAATGAATGCCAACACAACTGGTCTGACATAAGATTTAAAGCCATGAAAAATAAGAGAAAAAGGTTTTAACTAAAACTTAAGAAAGGCTTTCCTTCTAATGCAATAGAACTGACAATTCGTCTCCTTTTCGCTCTCTATATAACTGTTAAGCAATTGACACAATATTTTTCACTATTTTTTAGCCATAAAAGTAATGTTTAAGTAGAAGATGACTGAAAAATAAAATGCATTGAGACGTGGAGTGGAGTGGAATCAAGCAATGAACAGAATGAGCCAGGGCCACTCGTGATCTCACTCGATTGGTCTTACTCAATTTATTTTTATTTGATTCCACTGATATATATCCTGGCAGTGATTTGCCTGCAGAGAACAGTTAATCCAGTAATTCTGGTATACATTTAAATGATTTAATTTATTTATGTTGCTGCCATCGGAGGAGAGGCCATGCCAATTAATGTGCCAGGCAATTTTCACTTCACTTCACTCCAGCTCTGGCACATACAGTATGACATACACTCGTGTCTAAGCCTTTTTAGACCAGACCTCACTCAACATTTCCCAATATCTCTGACAACTTTCAAGGATATCAGTGTTTGAGGAATTTTTATCGATTTGTCAGTAGTTTTCTCTCCAGTTATTTGTGTTAACATTTGAGTTAACATTTTTTTGTGTGAACCTTAGCTCAAATCCTTAAAATATAATTTGCGGATAACTGTTTGAATGAGTTCTTTTTTTTGGCGAAAGGAAATAATAATTAATGAGAACCACTTTCGACAACACTTTGTTTGAGTCTTAGCCACTGTTCATAACACAGATAGATGTGATTTATGGCATACATTGGGTAACGCGTTATCTCGAGTCGAGTCAACTCTGCAATTGTGCGTCAATGGACTCGTCAATAGTACGGGTGTTCTGCTGTCAAAACTACAATCGCTCTTCAATTAGATAATAGAGTTAACTCGAGAACATTAAACCCATTTTTAATCTAAAATCAATTGATGAGAGCTGTGACAGCACTCGGCAAATGTCGAGCTCAACAGTAGCACACAATGAACGAGGCCTTGGCTCAGCTCTACTGATACGGCGGACAAACAAATTCAAGGTTTTGTCATTACGTCTCAATGGAGTCCTGGTTTTGGGTTAAATGACTGACAAATTAAAAGCAAAATAAGTGATCACATCTGCAAATGTCATATCCTTTACGCAGAGATACGACACAAACGTTAATCGCTTTTATCTCTGACTGAAAATATATTTTTCATTAAAATTTATTTCTCGATAAACAACAAAAACATATTCTGACATAACTGGAGAGCTATAGTCGCGTAAACAGAGTAGTACTCATGTCATGTCCGTCTCCCCTATCTCTGTCTTTCTCTCATCTCTGTCTCTCCCTCCTTCTCTCTCTCTCTCTCTCCCTCTCTTTGCCGATCCATTCCCATCAGCACTACCTCTCTCTTTCTCTTCCTCGACTTTGTATGTTTACATCAGTTCCATCGGTGGCGATCACTCCCGTTCCTCGATTTGGTGAATACCGGCTCACAACACCGTAACTGACGATCTGGTGCTCAACGCAAATATATTTTTACAGATTTACTCCACCATATCTAACATTTCTAATATTTTGTCCTTGTACTATTATTGAACAAAATATGCAACCATAACATCATCTGACAAGATTTCTTTCTTGTTAAAAATGATTCATATTTTTTTACTAGCTATGATTTTATTTTTATTTTGAAGTAAATGATTTGAAGCCTGATAAGCCTGGTAGAAATGTTAGTGGAAAGTTGTTTGATTAGTTGAGTGTTGAATCGATTGATTGTTGTCGAGTCGTAGGTGTGGTTTGAAATGTTGGACTCGAGTATCGCTATCCCTATCCTCTGTCTCTGCCTTACCAGTGCTCAGGTTTGACACTGAGGTCTGGTTTTGTGGATCTCTTTTTATATGCACTGCAGTTGCGATCACTGTTTGGCACAACTATTGTATAATTGCCTGAAAAGACTACAAAAGCATTCATTGGCCTCAAAGCGAACAGTTGTGCACTTTTGGTCAAACACTTGAGCCGAAGACCAGATCTGTGTGTAAACGCAAAAATGCAATTAAGAACCCATTTTTGGTCCTAATACTGGATTAACTCGATTTGAGCTGTTCTTCACATTCAGATTCAGCTATTCTTTCGATGCATTAGTCATACAGTATTGCAGTGTTGGTCACAATCATAAACTGAAAGCCAAGACATTGACAGTCATAGACAGAGCCAACACTGTTTTGCTGTCGTATGTCTCTTATGGTGACCATCGCACAGTGAGCCAGAGCCAGGTCAGAGTATAGATATAGCACAGCACAGACATGTAGAGCTCAGACACAGCACAAACTTGACAACAGATTCGCTAATATTCAGCGAAAATCTATTCCTTTTGAGTGCATATAAGAAACGTTCATTTATTCGGTCGGCACTGGCGCTCAAGTATTGACTAGACTTCCGAGAAAAAAGTCGAAAATCGATTTACTTAGCAGTAGTGAGAAATTCAATGCATTCAGCGTTGGCTATGGCTTGCGAGAAGTGCTGGACTGGCATTAGCCGAGTCTGTGGTCGTTCCCCGCTAACACATACCGAGGCATTAATTCGTTTTACACTAAGGTTTGGCTCTCTTTCACTATGTAATAACGTTTAGCTGACATACCGGCGATACCTATGGGTTATAGGCTATGGCTATAGCTTGTCTATGGCTGACCTTTGGCTATGTGAAAGAAAACAGTATATAATGTGATCGAGAAAATAATGCTCGACTACAGTGAGCTATAGTTCACGAAATTCAGACATAAATCACTTATTGATGGCTAATAACGGAGTCACGAACCGATTCCTCTATTATAATAATACCATTAGTGCCAACCTTTTAGCTATTTTTTCTCTCATTTACTCTCCTCTTATCGATTCACTACTTTTTTGCTTGTTAAAAATTCCCTTCAATTTATTCCTAACTCATATTTGGTTTGTGTTTCTCTGAATATCGCTTTTTTGTGTATATAATTAATCGCATTTCAACCGGAATTCAATTTTTGCCATACATTTCCCACTTTTGTTCGTACGTCAGACACAAGTCTTCGGTCGAAAAGGCTATAAAAAGATATAAAACTCTTTTGAAATGCATTTTTCTACTCACAGTTAATCTAATCTTTAAATTCAATTTTTCTGAATTTAATTTTTTTTGAAACTAATTAATGATAAAAAGCATTTGAAGTTTTATTTTTATGTTCCCTTATTTTTATGATTGAAGGATGTCTTTCGAGATAAAAGACCGTTTTGCAGAGACCACTTCACTTTTGTGCTCAGATACAACCAAGGTTGACTTGACTTTACTTGACACGGCCTCAGTCCAGGCCACAGCAAAGCTTGTTTGGTAACGGCTCACACACGCCCTACCCATGAGACACACCGGTGAGACCCAACTAACGCACAGATAAAACAAATAAGAAATTTCAATTTAATTAGGAATTAAAAATTTAGAGCCGTTTGGCCGGAATGGATCGCAAATTCAATTAATTTGCCGATTGGTGTGTCCGTGCAGTGCAATGCGATGCGATTGTGCCTTGCCTTGTGTCTTCTACATT
>JAUJYQ010000075.1:0-12090 GCA_033995645.1 Hemileius initialis | reverse complement strand
GTCATCTATGGAGTCGAGTGCACAGCGATGTCACAGACATTTGAAATGAGCTTGGGCACATCAAACATATCGCACATAATGCACCGGCTAATTGCATGCATTAGACAATTTATATGTTAATTCATATATTGATGTTCAGGTACGGTTTGCACGGGGAGGAAGTGCATTGTGCTTGTGTCACCTTGCCACAATAGTTGTTGTATAATAGCTGTGGCAATACAAACGCATATTAGACATAAATCATTGCCTTAATCGCACACTCAATTGTCATGCTAATCTAATGTCTCATTGTGTTGGCCAACAGTGTTCTGGTGCTGTCCGGTGCCATCACTGCTCTTCAGCTCTAACCCTTACTTCTGGAGCAATTGAGAGCCGAGTGTGTGATTCCCTAATCCTTTGTTTCCAACGACATCTCCTCAACGGTAACATAGTCTGTGAGCAGTGCAGTGCTGTTGCTATGCGTTTGTCCAGAGCTATGGCAGAGTCAGAGCTGATGTCTTGTGATGAGTGTTGGTCTGGTGTTGAGCCCCTGTCAGCCCCCGTCAGCCTCTGTGCCGTCGAGTCTGTCAGCAGTGGTGAGCATTGGTGAGGACTGGCTGTGAGCACACAGTTTGAGACAGCACTGGCATTGGTCTGTCTGTCGCTTATGAGTGCGTTAGAGCTAAACCTAAGCTAAACCTAAACGAACGCAAGTCTTACTCTGTCTGTGGATCCATGAATTCCTCCATTACTTGATTTGTGGTGAGCTGTGACACTAGTGGTCAGGTGTTGTGCTGCCTCGGGACCCACTGCCCAATTGCATCGGTCGAGTGCATAGCGAGTGCGGTGATGGCGACCAGTGGTCGGGCCATCGCCTGATCGGTGCATCAGAGCCTCACTGAAGACAATGTGCTCTCATATGACTGTCAGTGCATTGGAAGCCAATCAATGACTTGAATCCCTTTAAATGCATTTACAGCTGATTCGGATTCGCTTTGGCGTCAGCATTGATCGCAATTGTCTTTGAGTTAACCTCTGATTGCAGTCGATTGCCATTAATTTATTTGTTTTTACTAACCGATGCTTTTATTTATATTATATAACAAGTCTTAAGAAAGACATACATATTATTCGACCGACAAATGACATATTTTTCCAATAATTTTTATAAACAATTAGTGTTTTAAGTGATTGACCGCCAATTGATTTTCAATTTATTCGCCAAATATATTGAGTCTAATAGTCTTTAAACCAATTAATAAATTTCTATATCAATGTTATTATTAATTTGAAGATTAATTTTTAAAAAGTTGAATATATTTTTGTCGTATAAAAGAAATACAACGCTCGAGAGCTGAAAAATTGGAGGCAATTATATCGTCAATTGATTTGCAAATCAAATCGATATTTAGACAACACATTCACTTAAATACTATCTCTTGTGAGACACAAATAGATACTAAAAAAGATTTTTTTCATTATTATTTTCCAATTGAAAGACGAGATAATTATTTAGTAATTATCTGCCAAACAAAAGACAAGACGAGAGACAAATGAAGACTTCAAAAGACTAAAAGTGACTAAAAGTAAACGATTTGTTTGAAAAAAAGTGAAAACGTGAGACAAATAATTAAACCTCTTTTTTCAATTGAATTACTAATTGATTTGAATGGCAATCATCTCTTCGATATCAACCATTATTTGGTTGTCTTAATGGACATCCATTTGGCGAACGTTATCACAAGAAATACAGGCTTTCATTGTTCACTTGAAAAGCTATTGATATCGTAATCGGTCACCAATAAAGTCATTTAATAGAAAATTTATATATATTTGTGATATAAATACAATTATTATTCATATGATAACTCGTTTATAACTCGTCGCTGACTCTCAACCAATCATCAGATATTCGTCTATTGTATAGTAAATAATAATAATCTCATTGATTGTGGTCATCGCCAGCCCAGCGACAAGTGAACAGACAAGTGCACACACATCAAGACATCGCCGATCAGCCGAAGAACTAAACTCAGTTTGTGATTAGTTTATTGATTTTGTGTTAATATTTTCAAATATTTTGATATTAGAAGTCTATATATATATTATAAATATCGGTATAAATATATTATATAATTATGAATTTGATGAACACTCCGATTGTGGCCAACACTATGAACATTGCGATTGTGGTCATTCGACTGTCCGATGACGAGACCTAATGTCGAATACAATACATGAGGAAAATGTATCGATATTTTGGAAGAAACAGTGTCTCTCAGACTCTGATTTCCCATTAAAAAGGCGTCCCTTTTATTAATGTAAGCATTAATACGATTAATGAAATGATAAACTAAAGCGTCAGTTAATTAGCGAAAGTCTTGATTATATATATGTTTTATGTATAGCAGAGCTTAGTTTGCATACAAATCATTAGTTATATTCGATAGCAATATAGCGATTGATGTAATGATTCCATGTATTTATATGTATGACTCGTATATAAGACTTCCATCCGTTTTAATTGAGAGCATATTTCGTTTGATTCAATTGTCGTTTTCACTGTCGACCTATCAATTCCTGTAATGGCTTTGCAATTGTCGCTCAATAATTGTCTTTCAATTTATTCATCTTTTAGGCATAAATCTGTTAGTGGTAATCACGAATCCATTAATTATCATACAAAAAATGGCCAACGCTCTCAAAGGAATGGTTAGCAAAAACAAAATTCGGTACAAAGAGGATGGCTTTGATCTCGATCTTTCATGTGAGTGCCTTTCGCCTTCAAACTCGATGCAAATGATCCAAACAATGCCGTTATTGCAGATATCGCTCGCAACATAATAGCGATGGGCTTTCCGGCCGAGAAGTTGGAGCGCTTCTACCGGAACCACATCGACGACGTCATCCGCTTCTTCGAGACCAAACACCGGGAGAAGTACCAGATTTTCAATCTCTGCTCCGAAAGTAAGCGGCGATACGACACCAAAAAGTTCAACAATCGAGTGATAGAGAAGTATGCGTTTCAAGACCACAATCCGCCGCTCTTCGAGCTAATTAAGCCGTTCTGTGAGGACGTACACCAGTGGCTGAGTCAAGATATGGACCATGTGATCGCGATCCATTGCAAGGCCGGCAAAGGCCGGACCGGTGTCATGATCTGCGCCTATCTGATCCACTCGGGTCAGTGCGAAATCAGTGACAGTGGCGAGCCGGTGAAGATCTCCGGTGCCGAGAAGGCGCTCGAGTACTACGGCCGACACCGGACTCATGACAAGAAGGGAGTGACGATCCCCAGTCAGCGCCGATATGTCTATTATTACGAAGAACTAGTCAAACAGCGACTCGAATACCAATCAACGCCTCTTAAGTTATGTTCAATTAGTATGAATACAATTCCAATCTTCAACGGCGGGACATTTACCATGATATGTGAAGTAACACAATTGCCTAAACTCAAGCTAAAGACTTATGAGATCGATGTGAAAAAGGGCCTAAAGTTCCTCAACTATAGCATACCCGACGAACTGATCTTTCGTGGAGACATCAAAATTGAGTTCTTCATTAAGACTAAGATTATGAAAGAGAAGATTTTTCAGTTCTGTTTCAATACGTTTTTCGTCAAGAGTTGTGAAGAAAAGGAGAGTTCGGCCAAAAGTGGTTTCACCTGTTTTAGTGAGAAAAAGTGTTCCTCCAATAGTGACTGTTCGGAGACACCGATCGGCAACGGCTACTCAAACGGACAGATCAGCCGCAAGTGCTCGGAGCGCAAGAGGTTAGTGACAAGTCATTCCTCTGCCCTACAAGTCATTTAACACTAACTAGCTCAACTAGCTTGCACATTTAGCATTCTAATTAGATGCCAGACGAGATTGCCACACGTCTAATAAATCTTGTCATTTATTGGAAAATTTTAGGAGAACAATTTCGATTGTATTTTCCTCGATCATAGGCTATAGTCGTTAACGTTTTAGTAGTTTCGCGTCATTTAAATGAATGTACAGTTGTATTGCGACTTGAGCCAGTCAATGGTTAATAGTTAACTGTTAATGGCTAGTTAATATTTAATAGATGTTTAACACTGTCTGGTGGGACGAGACTGTGAGACGAGAGACGGAAAGTTTGTTTTATAATTTGCAAATAAATTGTTAGTTCGAGTGCTTTATTGTTCGTTATCAACGGTTAGTGTGACGTCGGGTCGAAAAAGTATTAGTTATGGGTTTGAGTTAAGCCATAAGTTATTCATAACGTGTATGCAATCGGAGAATACAATATCTGGGGTTAATGTACCGCTTCTTATGTTACCATATTTGCGCCAATAATCAAATTAAACGAATAATATCAACACTACTCGTCGTAAGCCATTGGGTTTGTTTGTGCGACAAAATATGAGCGACAAAAATGTGCGAGTTTGCAGTGTTTGGTCGTTTGGTTTGTCGCGTTTGATCGGTAATCGGCATCACATGAGAAGCCGTCCGCATGTATGACATCCAACCCACTGCCAGCGCACCGCCAAATGCCTCCAAAACGACTCACATTTCAATAATTCGCTGATTTGCTGATCAATATTTAGCGCAATTCAATTCATTCGCTTTAATTACTAGGTCTTCCGAAAGTAGTTCTAACGATATAATGAACAGAAATCTATGGAATATTTCGATTGAATGTCATTCAAAATTTTCCAAATCTCTTATATGACTTGAGATAGTGTTTTTCTAAAAGGTTGTTAATCTAATTGCGATCGATAGCATATCTGTCCTATAGTTATGCACTGAAAACACCTAGCTCACTTTTGCAATTCACTTGTGCCCGGGTTATCGCGTCAGGTCGTGTTCACTGGCAATTCGATAATGGAATTCGATTATGAAATTCGATTGTAATTGAGATCGAGTTGTCTCTACACGTGGTGTCAGGCGATACCGATTAGATGAGATGGTCTTGAAATGGTAGAACTCGTGAGGCATACCATCAAAGACTAGATTATGTTATGAGACAAAGAATTTAAGGTCAAATGTCGTTAACGTTTGTCTCTAACATTCTTCACTAGTGTTATGAGAGCTCTGATATGTGAGCTCACAATTGTTTATCCAGTAATTTGCAAACAGTGCTCGGGTTTAATGACAGCGATGTAGTGCTGAATGCGATTGAATGAGCGATAGAGAGATATTGAATGCCTCACACATTGTAAACAATAGTGAAGACACTAATTAATGGCAAATATTTTGATTGAAGAGAATAAAAATAGCTAATTGTCTGTCTTCTGCAGCAGTGGCGGCAAAGAACTCAATCTGACGTTGACAAAAGACCAATTGGATAAGGCATACAAAGACAAGACCAATCAAAAGTTCACTGCAGACTTCAAGGCATGTCCTTTGCATCATCTGATCGATCGATTGCTAGACTATTTTAATTTTAATTGTTGTTTAGGTTCGGCTGACATTCACGAAACCGATTCAGTCGTACTCCCGATCTCCTGAAACGGGCCGAACCGAGAATCGACTCAATTATGTGATCAACGCTCAGGAAAATGGAAGCACTGATAATGACTCGGAGAACGAGACCGACGACGAGGAGGAAGACTATGATTACGATTATGAAGACGACGACGAGTCGACTGAGCGGACAACAGGTTCGGCAGATCCTGTCCTTCTGTGACAGACAATATATGAGCTAGACACTTTTTTGAATTGCATTGACAAACACACAGACAAACACTGAAATGTGTGACTTAAGGATTACCCTTTGCTTTAGCTCTAAAATATTGTCTTTTATTTTTAGGTCAAACGACATACTTATGAAAAGTAATTAAATAAATGATTGATTTGTCGTCGAAATTGATTTCAACTTTCAATTTGTTTATTAATATGTTTTCGAAAATTCAGTTCTTCTCTATTGAGTCCAACATTTATAGACAAAACACAACAACTTTTTTAAAAATTGAAAATCCATTGATATAATCAAAACAAGAAAGATATAAAACTTCTGACAAAAAAACTTTTTGTAACCCTATATACGAGAAAAAATCTAAGAAACAAATTAATTGTTATTATTGTTTAAAGAACAGAGAATTTTATTAGTTATTTAACAAATTGTCGCTGAAATTGATTTTTTGATTTCTATTCAAATACGATAAGTGAAAGCGTTATTTCAATTATTATTCTCTCAGACAACAAACCAAATGACACATCACTAGTGGTCAGCCATCGAAATCACAAATTCGTTTTCTCTTTGAATCTCACATTCGATTTGTATTTAATGCATGTGTTATGATATCTGACAGACATTTGATTTTCAAATAATACAGAAAAAAATAACGAAAACACAAAACGCGAAATCCATTACTTCATCGATAAGACTAAATATAAAACCAAATCCACATATTTTTTCGTTTCGTTTCTCAAAAGAAAGCGATTTGAAAAAAAGAAAAAACTAAATTCAAACTATTTGTATAAATAATTCTTTAATATCTTTTCAATTATGAAAAATATTTTCTCTTTTTTTTCATTAAAATACTTTTGACTCGAATTGCGTTCAATATTAGTCGTATGACTGTTGGACTGTTCAGCAAATCATATGTGCGTCGACTGGAAGTGTCTTTGAATGGGATATCCGTTGCGACGATATCGGAGTTGAAGTGACTTTTGATCCGTAAATGGCATTCAATTGGCTTCTGTTGTGTCGACCGAACGGACCCAAGAATTTCAATTTCCAAGAATACGCAAACATTTAATGATTTTTTTGGGATCTCTTTTGACACTAAAAATAGACGTCTTTTCGAGGCTTAAAAAAGTGAACTTCCATTCAATCGTTTGATACATATTTCTTCGCACTTTCATAGATATAACGACTAATCAGAAGCGAATCTAAAAATAAAATTTTCTCACAAATCGCTAAATTATAGCGAATAGGGTTAACCAAAGTATTAACGACTTTCTAAAAAACTTATTTTTCTTCATCCCTTTATCGAGTGTTTGCTAACTATCGCCTCATTCTGGAGAAGTGCTAACTAAAGAAGACATAACTCAACGAATAATCCTCGCCAGCAATGAAGTGACGAAACTATTGGAACCAATTATGCGGTCGAAGAGTGGTCTCCGATAGCGAGCGATCGGACCATCGAATCAACAGTCGATCGCAAAATTGCAGTCAATTATGGGATTGAAGTGTAATTCACTTCACAGACGACAAACCGATAAAATCGGACACAAATTGACTGCAGTTTTGACTGAAAAGCGAGATAATCGGCAAAGCATTAGTGCATTGATAACTTGTAGACATATATTTTGATATATCAGCACAAAAGAGCAGTGCATACGCGTTTGAATTGATTGAGCAAGGTGCATTAACATGACACTTTCGTCCGCAAATCACATTGGACAATTTGCTTAGAGATGATTGCAAAATAGATGTGTAGACGTGATAAAGAGCTTGATTCATTTAGTTGCGTCATCACTGCTCAGATATCAAGGTCTGGCTTCTCGATCCAAGAAACAAGGTTCTTCACACTCGAGGGAAGGTCAGGAACTTCGATCCAAACATCACACGAAAGGAAAACTCCGATTAAATTCCAGTGAATAAAAAGGAAACTAATTTTAATCTAGCAATTAATGTAAAAGAATTCATTAGTCACTTAAAAGTTCCACCGAATAGCCCAGGAATTGCTCTCCTTTTGGTCATCCCTGACAAGAGGCGTACGATTAGAATCCGAGGCAATAATCTTTGCCTTATCTGTCGCGGCCTTAAAGTGTGTGCAAAACCGCTGACGACCGCAATGTCTGACCGTATTAGCGATGACTCCGAATGTAAACGAACCGTCAGTTTTGATATACATTTAATAATTTTTATTATTTTATTTTTTTTCACTTTTAAAAAAAGGTTTGTTTCGTCTCTTTAGTGATACGTATTATCGATACATAGGCTTTATATACACTATATTTTGAAATGATTTGTTGTCTTCGAAACAAAAAGATCTCAGACTTTAAACTCAATAAAAACAAAGACAAAAACAAACAAAAAAGAGTAGAAAAAACAAAGTAATTTGACTAAACTTTTTGCAAAAAGATTTGTTAGTATTTGTCATCTGGTCTTATAGTAAAAAGATATTCAATAGATTAGAATCGAAAGCTTCGAATTCAATGGCACATCAAAAATATATAACTTCTGATCAGAAGAGTTGTCTGTATTTTCACTGTTCTTCTCATATAAAGTGCGAAAAGAGGAGGAAAGGGCTGACACTCGAGAGGCAGTCATTCTCGGGATTACCGAAATCAATACAACTATTGGTTAGAGAAGGATTCGGCTCAAGACTACTATCACAATAAACATGATAACAGTCCTCTGTTTTAAGAATTGGCCCTAAAATGAGTGACACTTCGCGTCAAAGTAACAAAAGAACGGATTCTCACAGATTATGAAAAAGGAAAAAAACGACATTTGTTTTGGAAAAAGAAATTATTTTTTGGGCTAATATTTACAAAAAAAATCGCGAGAAATATGAATTAAAAGAGAAATCAAAATAAATATAAGAAATACATATAATCTAAATATATATAGAAATATATGAAAAGAAGTCATTTAAAAGGTTTCGTTAATATAACAGTTTTGATGCACCGATAGATTTACAGTACTTTAGGTTTTCGTCACTAATAGAGTAGTGATTATCGCAAACGAAATGAGAAGTGCGGTCACGAGAGACACACCATTTCGCGAATGTATTTAATTACTAAACAAATTAATTTAAAGGCGACTCAAAAGATGTTTACAAATAAGGGTATTCTCGCGTCCGAAACACTCTCAACGGTTCTGGCGATTCGACGCATTCCGATTGCCGTCAAATCTGCCCTCCCTTCCCGGTCCCGAACCGCCTCCTCCTGCTCCGCCACCACCGCGAGGACCGATGTTACCAGAGAACTGGTTTCTGTTTCTTGGATTACCGGACGGCCCCCCAGTTTGAGAACGATTGCCATCAATGCTTCTTCGGTTGGAGTCTCTGTCTCGGAAGGAGGGGCCGCCCCGTCCGGTCTGAGACCTCTTTTCTTCAACATTAAATCGATGGTTATCGAAGTAAATCGGCTGTAATCGACACAAACAATCAGTTTAGAAATTGAGCAATAAATCAGTTTCATTTGTCATTACCTTCTGCTTAAGGATCTGTTGAACGACATCTGGATTCTCGAAAGTGACGAACCCATAGTTGGGAGTCTTCAGGTTTAAGCCGCTCTTCTGGTTCTGACGATTGATACGGACGTCCAATATCTTTCCGAATTTGGCGAACAAGTCTCGTAAATTCTCTTCGACGATATGCTGCGGCAGATTACCGACGAACACCTGATTCTCGTCCGGGTACTGCTTCTTATCGCGGAAATCATCGTCACTGTCAGTCGGAGCAGGCCTTCCAGGAGTCATCTCACGGGAATCATTGCGCCGCGATTGGTAGTTCTGGCGGTCGCGCCGAATGCGCTCCCGATTAGGGAAAGGGCCCTCTTTAGGAGGTCCCGAGTTGTTATTCGGCGGAGGTTTAGAGGGAACAGAAGTGTTTTGGTTGTTGAGTATCACCGCTGGGGTCGGCGACTCACTCGGCCTCGTGAATGGAAGCGAGGGAGCGGTCATTTCAGCCTTAGTTGCAGTCGTGTGGTAAGTGGTCATTGGCGGGTACGGCGGGAAGTTTGCATTGCGATTCATTTTCGAGGCAATGGTGGCGTAACTCTTCGGTTCATCATTGCCAGGCGGTTGGGGTGAAGTCGAGTTTCGGTCACCAAACTCGTCACCTTTGAGGCAAACATCGCTGTCAAAGTTGTCGGACACGTTCAAGTCGTTCTGCTTCTCAATGACCTCCTTGTTAATTGAAATCTTCTCGACAGTAGATGAGATAATCTCGTGCACTGAGCCGTTGGTGTTCTCGAAGTACTCGTTGGCCACATCGACAACTGTCTCGTCTCTCATTTCCTTCTCCTCTCTGTCAACAGGTTTCAGTGGCGGTACTTCAGCCTTGTCTAAGCCTACATCCGAAGTCTTCGGGACAGAGGCGTAGTCATCGTCATCCAGGAAAATCTCGTCTTGATATCGGAAGATATCATTCTTAACATAGAACTTGATCGTTGACTGAGGAGCCAAAACAAAGGTCTGCAGAAATTTCCGCATCGGCTGCCGATCATTGGAGAGCTCGCCGGTCACTTGAATCACCACTCCTTTGCCAATGGTCTCCATCGAGTCGACCTGGAGTATCTTGGCATGGCAGTCCTTGAAGTTGAGTGATATTATCTTCTTATTGATGTTCTCCTGGCCATAAACCACTTGCGACACCTCTCCCGGCTTGTCCAGACCTCCGTGGACAAAGGTCGAGTCATCCGAGTAGAACCTGATGGCAGACAAATGGTTATAATTTGCACAAATCTTGTCATTCAATGGCTATTCAACAGATTGTGTTTGCCTTCAGAGTATTAGTTGTCTGCAAATTTTGATAGACTGTTAGGCGACAGTCACGTCAGACGCAAATTACATCATCATAGGTGAAACAGACAATCAAAATGGTGTCGCAATGTCTTACCGGTGCAGCAGTTGGGGGCCTCTGTTGAGGACAGTGTAGTATTGGCGGACAAACTCGCGGCCAACGAATTGAGGAGAAGGAGTCGTGTTTGGGTCGGCGTTTAGATTATCGGCATTGTTGTTAGTCTCCATTCCGCTGACCATTGTTTCGGTTGTTAATCGACTGAACCACCGTTTGTTAGATGCTGTGAAGACATTAAATAAATGGTTAGACTTAAGTGATCGACATTTGCGACAATGGTTGCACTGATTGTTATCGAGTCAGAAACACTTATTCAGTCAGAGCCGACCTCTTGAGGCCGGCTATGAGAGGGCAAGTATAAGCTCATCATTGCGAGGTCAGTGCAGCCACTGGTCACGTGTAGCGGCCATTTGTCGGCGCAATTGGTGGCGATTTGCCGCCAGAGTCGCCAAAACAAAATGAATGATCAGACAAATCACGTGGTCGTCGACTGCACCGCAATCCGGACCAAAACAATTGGCCACCGATTGCAATGCCGTCCGATATTTACCTTTTCATAGATAATAGTATTTAATAGACGTTTGGCTTAAATTTGATTAACAAATCAATTGAAACGAAAGCGAAATCGTTTGTCGAGTGTTTATAAAACGACACTAAGTTTTGGGCGAAAACTGTTTGAAAAAATTATTACAAAACGGTAAGAAAAAACGATAACAAATACTAATTATAGTGAATTAACTACAGAAAAAATTGCTAATCAGTTATTAATTAATTTAATAATTAGACCAGACCTGCGAACACCTCCAGACCTGTGTGTTCTGTGCACTCAAATAATGGCATAAAAGCCGACGACTTTGAGCCAAAACAGCGCTCTCTTCGCAGTCAATGCGTTCACTACTCAATGGCCAACCGCTCGCACACAACAGTACAAAAAAAAACTTTTGATCCCTTTAGAGCGCCAGCAATGACGAACCCATCGGCTTTGGGGGGATGGCCTGACACCCCAACCCTGACCGGTGTGCCGGCAGTAGGCAGCACAGCACCAGTGCTGTCACCACCAGCACTGGTGGTCACGTGTCGGTTGTGCTGGTGTTTGGGGAGACAATCGATATGGTATATAATCCGCGCCATTAGAGGCCAACCGGTCGCTAGTGGGAGAGCATAGGCAACACTAAACAATAGTGAGTTTCCTTGGATTTGCACCGTTTCCTCACGACTGACAACAACTTGACTCAAGCAGAGGTAAGACAAGACAAGACATACCGTAACACCTCTCCAACTGTCCTCACTCACTGTCAGCCACCACTGACCTTACCGAAGGGCCACACTAACTCTTAGCGGCCGTCCCTTTCCTACCTGTGAGTTATGGCTCGGACTCTGATTAAAAGTGTTATTGTTATGGCAAACAAACCTCTGTCACAGCCTATAAGCAACGCATAGCTAACTGTAAACCCGTATACTCTGTCAGCACGGCTTCACCGCTGGCCGACCACTGCTGAGCGGTGTCTGCAGCGGTCACAGTCCGCCACTGGTCTGCAACAAACTTATCCACATTTAAACTGTGTGCCCAATACCCGCTGTTTTGAGTTGTAGCGCTTGGTAAC
>JAUJYQ010000074.1:0-12106 GCA_033995645.1 Hemileius initialis | reverse complement strand
CCTTCTTCAGTGGCGAATAACCCTTACCTTCGTCGTAATGGATGCGCGAGAGCCCGAAATCTGTCAGTTTTAGTATTTTCTGTCCATTAGTATCTTTGAATATCAGTAGATTACTGGGTTTGATGTCTCGGTGAGCGATGAAGAGTTCGTGCAGGAAATCAATTGCTCGAACCAAATGACTGAAATATCGTTTGGCGACCGACTCTTTCAATGGTCCGCTGTTTTTGATCTCGTCATCGAGACTGCCATAGACTGATAGCTCCATAAACATTAAACAATTCCTTTTGAATTCTGAAACTGTCATCTCTTCTATGAGCCAAACGTCAAAGATATGAATAATGTGTTGGCATTCTGTCTGTTCTGACTTCTTGATCACAATGTCGGTGATGTAGATCTCATTGATAACTGATTCTTCGCTCGTCTGTTTGAGAAGAGTGATTGGCATCAGTTTACAGGCAACCATTCGTTGTTTTCCGTCTTCTTCGTGTTTGATGGCTTTGAACACCTTTCCAAAGGCTCCTTTGCCGAGAACAGGACTGTCCCACAACACCTCATAATGCTTTGATTGTAGAAACTCTTCTGTTGTTCGGAACATCTTTGGTATTTCGATGCGATATCTGTCCAAAAGCTCTTTACTCTCCAACTTGGAGGTCGTCTTCAAATCGCTTCTGTCTAAAGTGCGCTTTGTCTTCGAGAGCTTAACACTTTTGCTGTGCGATTTCCGATGTCTCTTCACTGTCCTTTTGATTCCTTCTCTGTCGATATCGGTACCTGGTCGAAGACACTGACAAGTAACAAGATATAGAAATACACTCCAAAGGCATTCTAAGCAAAAACACATCTTCTGTACAAATAAAGTGGTTCTCTGAAGATATTTCAAATCAAATCAAATGGAAACGAGTGAAGTATCAACAATGGGTTGATTTGATAGAGCAGTCACGGGATGTGACAATTGGTAGAAGAGATCAATGCAATTGTCAATTGATTGACAGATCGATCGCATCAACGGTTTATTTAATTGTTTTATCTGATTGTCATTTGAATTCCAAATGACAACTATCTTCAGATAAATAAATTGTTCAAATATCTCAATAAATATCTCAATTGTTCGAAAAAAATGTATCCATGTTTGCAATGGCTATTGAAGGCAATCCTATACATCATTTGGTGTGAATGTTTTGAAGCCGAAGATAAGAAGACAGCGAAGAAACGGCGTCTGAAATCACCGAAAAGAAGTTTGAAATACTCGACGACACGAAGAACTACATTAGACAGAAGCGGTTTGAAGACTACTTCCAAGTTGGAGAGGAATTCGCTTTTAGACAGATATCGGGTCGGAATACCGAACAAAGAGTTCAACAACAGAGAAGTGTTTCTCTTATCAAAGCATTATAAGGTGTTGTGGAGCATCAAGATTGGCAAGGGTTCATTTGGAAGTGTGTTCAAAGCCATCAAATATGAAGACAGTGGCAAAGAAAAGCTGATCGCTTGCAAAGTCATGCCTATCATCATCGACAAGGAGACCACCGAAGACTCAGTAATCAATGAGATTTACATCACAGACATAGTCATCAAGAATTCAAAACAGAAAAAATGCGATCACATTATAGATGTTTATGATGTCTGGCTTATAGAAGAGATCAATTACAACAACTTGGACAAACCTATAAAGAATGCCTTCATGTTTATGGAACTATCCATCGACGGCAGTCTTGACAGTGTAATAAAGAAATTCGGTCCAATCGAAGAGATGGTCGCCAAACGATATTTTAGTCATTTGGTTCGTGCCATTGATTTCCTACACGAGCTCTACATCGCCCACAGAGACATCAAATCGAGTAATCTACTGATATTCAAAGATGAGCATGGACACAAGTATCTGAAACTGACAGACTTTGGCCTTTCACGCATCCATTATAACGAATACAGAGGCTATTCGCCGCTGATGAAGACCGGGGGCACTAATTACTATAAGGCACCCGAAATCATAGACAAAGTTATCAAAAACAAAAACAAAAAGACATCACCTGGATCAATCAATCCATATAAGGCTGACATTTACGCGATGGGCGTCTGTCTCTTCGAAATGCTAACCTCTTATATGCCATTCGACGGCACCGGAGATATAAATCAACTGAGAAAACAGAGAAACAAAGGTTATGTCTATTTCGAGGACCCACGACATCCGATCTCTAATGTGGCCAAAGATTTTATCGCAAGACTACTCGAATACGACCCTAACGTACGTCTAGGTATTCGTCAGGTGAAACAACACAAGTGGTTGAGAGAGGAACTGACCCTATCGTGGGCCACTGAAGCGGGGCCCGTATTCCTGGTTGGGGTTCCGATGCACTCGGCGCAGAGATGTTAGTCCGCAGCTCTGCTACCACCTGAGATCTGGTTCTCAAGACACCCGAGTCTACACTATCTGCCGGTCCTCCGCCAGGACCGCCGAACAGATACAATAATCCACAAAATGTCAGCACACACACGGATGATATGCCTCTCGCAAGCATCTCATCTTAGGAAATATTACACGAACAAATATGTAAAACACTTTATTAATTAAATCAAACACTAGAAGTAATTCAATAAAATGCATTACATTGAAAATGCGACTGCACTCAAAGACAGGAAGAATAAGAATGAGGAGAGGAGTGCGGACTGGACTGTGGCCAATGGTTTCGTATCGGCGACAAAGGCTGTGTGCGGTCCGGCGGATAGCTGTGCACCGCTATCCACTGTGCCGTTAGTAGACACCACATGGCCTCTGTCTCGGACGTTAACGCAGCGAAGGTTACGTAGAATTAGGCAATAAGCATTGGCTTCGGTGTTGCAACTCAGGCAATTAATTAAGGGAACAGTTGGTATAATGACAGCTAGTCTAAACTGTAGCAGTGATTTATAAGTGAAGACGAGTTGAAATAATATTAAAGTCTGGGAAAGAAAGTCAGCATTAAGAGATGCACAGAGTAGGGATGTGCAGAGAAGGTTACGGAAAATGGGGGTTAGGTGGCAAAGTCATGAGGGGATTTTGATGAAACTTGATATACTTACACGGTAAGGTTGGATACATAATCTGTGCAAGTTTCAGGGTTGAAGATAAGTTCCTTCGTATAGAAACACCTAGTTGAAGTTGAACTCAATGATAATCCTATGGACGATAGGGTTACGGAATCTGATCTAAAAAGGTAACTTTAAGTGAACGGATTTTGATTAAATTTGGCTAAGAGGTGAATTATATAAGGAAGAATAGATGGTGAAAGTTTGGCGGTTGAAGATAATCTAGGAGGCGAGATAGGAGGCGTCGTTTGAGGCAGTCATTTTAAGGTTATATGTAAACAATGTTATATAATATCAATAAATCTTAATTAGTGAAGCCCTATGATGTGCAATGTTTTGCCAGATGTGAATCCGCACACCGAAGCGCTGATGACACCGCTTCATCCTCCCGCCGTCAGATTCGAGGTCCTCCGAGAATGGTCTTCTGCGAGTCGTAATAAAATTGACGAAATCATCTTTGGTGGCTTGAGCCTGAATGCATTGTCCGTCGCCTGATCGGGTTCCAAATGAAATACCCAATACTTGTTGGTCTCGTATGGAGTGATTTGGTCCAAGTTCTTCAAAGAAAGATCGATATCTTCACTTATGGACTTCTGTCACTGATCATCGAATTGTAGAAGAACTGCAAATACACGTATATAGGGCGCAATCCGTTCAACTTCGGGAACGAATATGAATGTTCGACATTTTTGCTGAGGCGTCGGTCGGCAGCGACGGGAATCATCACCGAGATGGTGTGGACCCGGTTCTGCTGATGGGCTAGTGTTGGACTTGAGGCCCATGGATTTGATGATTCGGTTGCCAACTTCTGAGGACATGATTTGCGACTGTCTTTGTATTATCAGTTGAATTCACAGTCGAAGAGTTTGTCGATATCTGAGTAGAGTCTGTTGTAGGACTCTACTTGGATATTCTACTTCGCCTTCCGAAGAGAAGTAGAAGCCATCTGGGCAGTTGTGATGGCCGTCATAGGCATTACACTTGGGCATTAGATAATAGGTATATTTGATTGATTAAATGAGCTTAAATATATTTGGCCAAATTAATTGAGTAATATTCGATTTAATGTGGGTTTATTTAAAATTCCATCGGAAGAATAGAAGTATAATCTTCTTCGATGACTTCGGTAGCATCGCTAGACTTATCGAAACGAGCGAGTTTAGGCATTGGTGTATCTGATTCGACTTCGGTATCTGAATCCTCGTATTCGGGGACTTGGTCGATGGACTCGAGGATGGGCATGTTTGTGTCTTTCGGATAGAATATGCGATGCTTGCGCTCGTTGTATTTCTTGAGGCGTTCGAGGTTCACTGTATCGGTCTTGAATGGTCCTTTGAGTGTGATAATCTCGAAGACAATAGGTCCAATTCTCTTGGAGAGCCTATAGGGTCCATACCAGCGATCTTTCAGCTTGGATCCTTTCGTGGTCTTGACGCTTTTTCTCAGGACAAGAACTTTATCGCCGACCTGTAGATCAGTTTCTTGGCGATGCTCATCAACGGCTGATTTTCTCTTCAATTGTTTTTCCTTCAATAGTTTCTGACACTGATCTCGAATTTCTTCGAGATGCTTCAGTTCTGCTTCTCGGTTGATCGCGTAATCTTCTAGGTCGACAAAACCGATAAGATCGTCAATCGTTTGTCGTGGTTGTACTCCAGTGGCCAGGAATATCGGTGATTTGCCTGTGGTTGAATGTTCAGCTGAGTTGTAAGCGTAAACAGCGAATTGGAGCCAGTGATCCCAATCACCTCCAATTTTAGATAATATTGTGAGACTTTCGCCGAGAAAGCGGTTGAAGGCTTCGGTCTGACCATTTGCTTGAGGTCTCGCTGTGGTGCACACGTTGTGGTGCATGCCATATTTGCGATAAAATATTTCGCAATAGGCAGAACACAGATTTGTTCCACGGTCGCTGATGATATATTTCGGAGAACCAAAGACCAGAATGACCTTCCTCAGTATCGCATCCATTATTGTCTCGCTTTCTGCATCGGGGATGGCTTCAGCGAATGCAAATTTGGTGTTTGTGTCATTAATCGAGACAACCCATTTGTTGCCTTTCTTTGACAATGGCAATGGGCCCACTAAGTCAACTGAAATGGTAGAGAATGGCCTATCACCGACTTCAATTGGTTGTTGAGGACCATCTCTTATTCGATTATCGGTTTTCCGGCGCTGACAGAGGTCACAGGTTTTCACGTATTGACGCACGTCTTCGTAAATATTATTCCAATGATATCGAAGACGTATTCTGGCATAAGTCTTTGTTCGGCCTTGATGACCAGATGTCGGAAGATCGTGGCAAGCCTTCATCACTGTATGAGTGAGTGTTTTTGGAACGCAAAGACGGTAGCGGTTCTTCATCTGAATCCACTCGCGATAAAATAACTTGCCGTCAAACAAGGTGTAGTTTTTAGCCTGTCTTTTCTGCTGAGTCTTGGACAATAAGGGGTTCTCAAGGATGTTAATATACTTGAGTAGGTTTGAATCGTTTCGTTGCTCTGATCTGATATCAGCTCCAGCGAGCTCTTCCGTGATGTCAACTATCGGGTCTCTGTATTCGACAAATTGGTTTGCCATCATTTCTTTCCAAGGTGTTGTTTGTTCCTCTTCTGCACAAGGGCTCCGGCTGGTGTAGTCAGCGTCGAGATGTCTTGCACCTGATTTGTGACATATGTCGAAATTGAGATGTTGAAGGTCCAGACTCCACTTCATCAATCTTGAGTTCGTGCAGTTTTTGCCTCTCATTAAGTAACATAGCGAGTGGCTATCGGTGATTACTCTGAAGTATTTATGTTGGATGTAAACACGGAGCTGTTTCACAGCCCAAACCATGGCAAGACATTCTTTTTCGTTTATGTGATATCTAACTTCCGCACCTTTGAGTTGTCGACTGATGGCAGTGACAATTCCTTGCATTATACCTCCTTTGAACTGGACAAGTATCGCGCCAATTCCTATGTCGCATGCGTCCGTTCGTAATTCGTGATCAGCTGCTGGGTCGTAATGACAGATGACAGGTTGCTGTGTCATTTTCGATTTCAAAGTGTCGAATGCCGTTTGCTGATCTTGTTCCCATTTGAACACTTTGCTACCCTTGGTCAGTTTGTTCAAAGGATAGGCAAATGTCGCGAAGTTCGGTATGAACCGTCTGTAGAAGCTTACAGCACAGATGAACTGTTTCACTTGTGTGACAGTCTTGGGTGTCTTCCATTCAGATATTCCTCGAACTTTGGACGGGTTTGGTTTAATTCCGTCCTCGCTCACAATGAAACCTAAATATTCGACTGACCGTTGAAACAGTTTGCACTTCGAGGCTTTGAGCTTTATTCCGAACTCTCGCAGACGTTCGAAAGCGGTTCTGATTCTTTCGAGTTGCTGGTAGAATCCGTTCGAGTACACGATGATATCATCCATATAAATGAATAGTGATTTCATGCTTTCTTTCGAAAATACCATGTTCATAACACGGGCGCAGCTAGCGGGACTGTTCTTCAGTCCAAACGGTAAGTACTTGAATCGGTAGACGCCCAGATGACACGTGAATCCTGTCTTATCGATCGATGCTTCGTCCATCGGAATTTGGAAGAAGCAAGAGTGGCAATCAAGGACACTGAAAGTATCGTTACCACCCAAGCAGTCCAGGCCATCATCGAGTAGGGGCATAGAATGCGGGTCTGGAATAGTCACGGCATTCAGTGCTTTGTAATTGACACAGAATCTAGTGGATCCGTCTTTCTTTTGAACCAGAACGCATGGGCTAGTCCAAGGAGTGATTGCCGGGTCGATTATACCTTGTTCTAGCATTGTTGTGACGTGATCTTCAATTATCTGCTTCTCTTTCATCGATGTGCGATACGGTGTTTGAGAAATAGGGGCCGCATCTTGAGTCTCGATTCTATGCTTCCAGATGGTCACTCTTCCCATCTGATCTCCAGGAAAATAGAAGCGATCACGATATTCGACTAATAGGTCTTCGACGGCTTCTCGCTGTTGATCTGTGAGATGACTCCCGATTTCAAAGTTTTCTAAAAACTCGTCTCGGCCTATATCGACTGGTTGCCCGTGAGACTGTGGCAACGGCGCTTCTGCGAGATCTTCTTCGTCCAGTATTGAATTGGGGTTGAATATGATATCGATCTCTCCCGCCGTCAGATCTTCGGCCATATAAGGTGCTTTATAACAGTTTCCGATAATTCTGTTCTTGTGAAGGATGATTGTTTCAAGGCTGATGTTTGTGACCATGACTCGGGCTGGCACTTTGAGATCTACGACATCGGGTTCAATTATTATTCTATTCTTCAGCGTATCTTCAACAGTGATGAGGCAAAGTCCGTCATATTGGTCATCTTTCATTTGGATGTGATAATTGATGAACTTCGATTGTCCCGGTAGCAGCTCAAGGGTTCTTGGGTTCTCCAATGATTCTTCGAAATCATGACTGACATTCATGTGAGCCATCATCACTGGGAATCCTATTGGTGCCCATGCGTTCTTCTGCTGGATGCGCGGCAAGTTCTTCGGCTCAATTGTTTCAGCTTTGTTGTCCAATTTTGCATATGCTTCACGCGCTATTTCTAAGAGATTCGGGAGCTGAGGATCATCTATTGAAGAGATATAACGGATGCTGTGGATCGAAACCATCCCATAGATGTGTTGGAAGTCGCTACCAAGAACAACGGTTGGCCATAAGTTCTCGGCTACGGCAACATCAATTGTAACAGATTTTCGTCCCATTTTAATGTTCGCGTTCTTAATAAGGTATTTCGGTGAATGGGATGTTCCGTCGAAAGTTCTGAGAGTTCCTTTATCCCATGGAACTATCTGTTTATCTTTGAATTGTTCAGCGAATATACTATTAACTGCAGTAATGGAACAACCAGTGTCACTAAGAGCTGTAACTATCCGATTTTCGAAGATTATGTTGATAATCGGTACTTGAACTTGATCGGTGAAGTTTAGCGCTGTTTCGTTGGTCTTGAGCTCTTCTATAAGTGGTTCATCTGGAGCGGTTCGCCATTCGTTCACACGTATAGATGGTAAGATCGGTTCTAATGTGTTATGATAGCACATAAGAGAGCCATTATTACCAGAAATCTCGACTTCATCTCTAGACTCGGATATTTCTTCTTGAGCATCTTCTCGTGGCATATTATCGAAATATGCCGGTGGCTCGTATACAGCCGACATTGTAGGCTTCGGCTCGGTGTTTTCCGGTTGAGTTCCTTTGCGCTTTTCGTTTAATAGCTCGAGATTTGCTTGAATGCGGTTAGAGTCAGGTGATTGTGGACAGTCGCGGTATCGGTGACCAGAATGCATGCAGTTAGCGCAAACAATCTGAAATCCTCGGCCGCGAGTCCATACGTCTCCATAGTTCTGTATCCGATGCGGGTTAACGTTAGCGTCGTTAAGATTGATTGGTTGTGAAATCGGCATTCGAGCCATGAATGGTTGCCCAAACTGTTGAGGCGTTCTTCTTGCTTGAGCTTGTTGAATATGCTCTCGTTGCATAAGATATGGACCTCTTGGTCTAGTTGTCGCGTTAGCTTGGGCGAAGTTCGGCGGAACCTGTTGGTGAGATTGGGCTGATACGTTCAGATTTTTCAAGACGGTCATCGTCTGAGGTGTGGTAATCTTCTGATCTTTAATGGTCTCGTCCATTGATTTGATTTTGGTGACAACACTTTTGAGGTCGTTTATGTTAGAGATTGCAAAACGAAAGTCCTTCGACTTAAGTCCGTTTCTGATAATCGGGACTAATCTTTCATCTGTGACATTTTCAGGTACACGAGTTCGGAGTCTCAGAACTTTATAGATAAATTCCGAGGCAGTTTGATTCTCCTCTTGTTTGGCTCTCAAAAGATCAATTAGTGCGTTCCAGCCGGCATCATGTCCGAAGTACGTTTCCTTGAATTCGGTTGTTATATTCTCCCAAGGCTGACCTTCGAGTTTCATGCCGTCAAACCAATCTTGTGCAGATCCGGTGAGGTGCTCTCGGAAGGCAGCGGAGCGATAGTTTGGAAGCCAGTTATTCTGGTCAGCCGCCCGGTTGAAATCATACCAGAAGTCGTATGCTTTGTCTTTACTACCATCGAACTTCGGTGCCTTAGCTCGTTCCTTCATAGGTTTATCTTTGTCCAATGACGTACGTGCCATTGCTTCGCTGAGCATACGGAAGCCTTCGGCGACTTGTGCCGCCATAGAACTTTCATTACTAGCACACGGTGATGTGTGTCTCGCAGCTATAGGTGATCTGTCACGAACGATTGTAGGTTGCGCTTCGGCTTCAGTTGATCGTCTTGTTCTGATGCTATCATATGCTGATTGATATCTATTGCTGGAAGTGACAGGGTCATCGAACTCGGGATGATCACGAAGAAATCGGTTGATTCTTCGTTGACGAATATGGTCCTCGTATTGACCTGGGTTTTGATAAGGCATTCTCCTATATGGGGGTCTCCTTCGACGCCTTTGCAGGTCTTCACCGCTAACTTCTTCGTGATTTCTGGCCTGAAACGTTTCTAGAGGTATAGGTGTGTCGGGTCTACGTCTTTCAGTTGGTTCAGTCATGTTATCGAGAACCGGGTAAATATTTTGTTGTCGGTGGGGCCGATAGTTATCGTTATAAGTGGGCGCGGAAGCTGCAACTTCTGCGTACGGCGGCGGTTCTTCTGGTGACAGTCGCACGCGCTGAAATGCGTCTAGCAGTTGCGTCGTGACACCCAATCCGTGTTCATTTCGCAGCCGATCTTCATAAGCTTCGTTGAACCGCCTGAGTCGGTCCAGTTCTTGCCGACGCTCAATTGTTCTCTCCATCAGGTGTTCGAACCGCTCGCTTGGATCTGAGCTTTCGTTGGTCCTTACTTGATCGGGAGATTCAGCGGCTGTGTTTTCTGGATCGACTTGTTCCTCGGAAGTTTCTTCGTTCCGTTCTTCTTCTTCGATCGTCCGAAGTCTGTCTCCTCTCGTCATACTACGTGTTGTTGGGCGACCAGACTCGACATCCCCACCGCTAGGGATATAGTTGATGATCCGACCGCTGATTACGCGGACGCCTCCCGGCATGCAAGGTGACGGCTCGAGCTCATCTAACTCGTCTTCGTCGGGGCACTCACTGAAGTTAAACTGTTCGTTGTCGCGTCCTCTTTTCATGACGATTTGATATTTTCTTTCACGATCAATAGTCGCGTCGATCTTCTTGTTGTATTTAATCAGTTTTTCACTGGAATTCTTGGTTTGTGTAGCACTGTCTTTGATAACTCTTTTTCTTCTTTTCAGTTTATTAAAGCAGCACGACAATAGGCCAAACACGACCCAACAAACGAAATTCACAGCAACTAATCGCGCAGCGCTTAAAAAGTGGTACTCCCACTCACCCTTCGGTCCGTAGTCGTTGTCCTCGTTGTCGTCGTAGTCCCTACGATGTCGAGTCCAACCACGCTCTGCTACCAAATGAAGCGGGGCCCGTATTCCTGGTTGGGGTTCCGATGCACTCGGCGCAGAGATGTTAGTCCGCAGCTCTGCTACCACCTGAGATCTGGTTCTCAAGACACCCGAGTCTACACTATCTGCCGGTCCTCCGCCAGGACCGCCGAACAGATACAATAATCCACAAAATGTCAGCACACACACGGATGATATGCCTCTCGCAAGCATCTCATCTTAGGAAATATTACACGAACAAATATGTAAAACACTTTATTAATTAAATCAAACACTAGAAGTAATTCAATAAAATGCATTACATTGAAAATGCGACTGCACTCAAAGACAGGAAGAATAAGAATGAGGAGAGGAGTGCGGACTGGACTGTGGCCAATGGTTTCGTATCGGCGACAAAGGCTGTGTGCGGTCCGGCGGATAGCTGTGCACCGCTATCCACTGTGCCGTTAGTAGACACCACATGGCCTCTGTCTCGGACGTTAACGCAGCGAAGGTTACGTAGAATTAGGCAATAAGCATTGGCTTCGGTGTTGCAACTCAGGCAATTAATTAAGGGAACAGTTGGTATAATGACAGCTAGTCTAAACTGTAGCAGTGATTTATAAGTGAAGACGAGTTGAAATAATATTAAAGTCTGGGAAAGAAAGTCAGCATTAAGAGATGCACAGAGTAGGGATGTGCAGAGAAGGTTACGGAAAATGGGGGTTAGGTGGCAAAGTCATGAGGGGATTTTGATGAAACTTGATATACTTACACGGTAAGGTTGGATACATAATCTGTGCAAGTTTCAGGGTTGAAGATAAGTTCCTTCGTATAGAAACACCTAGTTGAAGTTGAACTCAATGATAATCCTATGGACGATAGGGTTACGGAATCTGATCTAAAAAGGTAACTTTAAGTGAACGGATTTTGATTAAATTTGGCTAAGAGGTGAATTATATAAGGAAGAATAGATGGTGAAAGTTTGGCGGTTGAAGATAATCTAGGAGGCGAGATAGGAGGCGTCGTTTGAGGCAGTCATTTTAAGGTTATATGTAAACAATGTTATATAATATCAATAAATCTTAATTAGTGAAGCCCTATGATGTGCAATGTTTTGCCAGATGTGAATCCGCACACCGAAGCGCTGATGACACCGCTTCAGCACTAAAGCTATAAAGCTTTATTGCTCACCCAAACTGTGTTCTTCTGACCAGTTCTTGAATCATAACCCAGATTACTCCACATATTATTTTGAAGTGCAAATCCATAAACTAAAACACAATGAGCAAAATTACAATCTACGAACAATTATTAAAAATTATTTGACAGCCTGTGACCAGGTGAACGTGAAGTTGCCCTTTGGCACGAAGTCGTAGTCCAGCAGTTGCAGTGTTCCGGCTCTTTCGGCCATATCTGGACTGCACTGGAAGTTAGCCGACATCGGCAATAATGCACCGATGTCGAAACCCATTTAATTCTCTGATATTTCCACCAAGTATAGTTCAAATATAACTCGAATATGTTTTATAAAAAGAACATTAGAATTGATGTTGTTATGGTTGTGATCACACATTATTTAATAATATAATCAGTTGAATAAATTTAATCACAATATTTT
>JAUJYQ010000073.1:0-12117 GCA_033995645.1 Hemileius initialis | reverse complement strand
ACAACAGAAGAATAGTTTAACACTTCTATTGGCAAACAGTCCGCAAATTGTCGAAACACTTCTTAATCGTTACCAAAAACTTCACTTAAAAATTCATTTCAGAACTGAATTATCATTTTTATTATGATTTTTATCGACCGATTCATTGGACACTAAATTATGGGTTTGTTATCCTCAAGCAAATAACCTGCTTCTTTTTATATTGAGATAAAAATCTGCTAAATATACAATATTCCGGATAATAAATTGGAAGAGTGATAGAGCCGTTTAATTATTCTGATTCTCTAGATTTATAGTTTCCGCGAAAGATGATGAATAACAAGCAAAATATGAACCAATGTGTGTGTGAACGGCGTCTGTCAGACAAATGGCATCGATTGCACTCAAAAATCTTATTCACGATTTTTATTTTGGCAATCGTTTCACTACAGGGATGCGCAACGACTTCGACGCAACTCTGAACTTATTTTTAAGATTTTCTGATATAAATATTTAGTTTTTATAAATGATGATCATAATTAGGACTGAAAACAGTTTAGATACGCTTTTATCTAGTTCATATAGGAAGCTAGATAAAATTGACATTTTTAGACCAAAGAGAACATCTGATTCATGTCATTATTGGTGAGAACTAGCAAGGTCATCGGTAAGAACCTTCAGCACTACAACTTCCCAATTAAATCGGTGCACACTTTGTTCACACAATATGTTCGCTCACTCGTTGGTTATAGCAGGGATAAACAAGGTATAAACAAGGGAGGGTTATAGTGAAAATATCTATAATATTTTGAATAAAAAATATCATTTTTGCCCAAAAATAAAATCGAAGAAAATTTCTTGAAATTAATTATTTTTTATTCAAGTTATTAAATTGCCATTATAATGCCCAACTTCACTGAATGAACTTGTTAATCCCTGTTTATGGCTTGCATTGAATTATTACTGAATTTCAATGAGCAATGACTCGAATTAATTACTTTTTCGGTGGATGAATCGGCAATTTTACACAAAAAAGGATCATGATCAGTATCGCCCATTTAACGTTATCAAGGTCATCATTCGAGAATAATAGTCACTAAATGCGAAGGTCTTTAAAGTGTCGTGCTACTTTTGTATATTTATAAACTCAAGTAGATGAACAATTAAAGTAAATAAACAACAAATAATTAAACATAGACTTTTCTGAACAGACTTTTTATTTACAAGCTAATTTTTGCCACAAGTAATTCAAACTTCCAAAAACAGTCAATCAGTCGTAAATTACAGTAATAATATTGATTTAACAGTGAATGTCTACATGGTAAACCAACGATTTCGTGCTGATGATAGAGATAAATTAGGAGAACAGTTAAATAATGATGAATTACCTTGCACATAACTAGGTTACCTAATAATAAAATGTCTTATGAATCGTGAATTGCGTGAAATGTTTCACTAAATGATCGGTTTTCTGAGTATTGGGCTTCGAATGAGTTATCCTTTCGTTTGTTCTGATTATTCAAATCGTGTCAACCAATCAAAAGGCAATTAAAGAAAAATAAGTTTTTAAATTAAGAACAAAAATCTAGTTCGACATAAGTGTTTATCTTGGTGTAGTATTTACATCTTGGCCTGGAGGTCATCCCTGAACAAATAAGTGGTCCAATAAACCAAATTGAACAAGGCAAACATAAACGGGAAGAATATTCTTGAGATCACATCAATTCGTTTGGAACGCGTCGGGAACTTCGATAGCCATCGTTTGCACCAGTTCTTGCGCTTATGAGGTTTGGTGTGGATCTCACAACTCCGGTAGCCGTCACCACGCTATCACCAAGATCAGAGTCAACATGGTAATTTGTTTGCTCAATGAGGCTCACCAATCCATATGCACTCTCATCCACGTGACCGGCCTCGATGGTCGAGTGCTCCAGGTTCCATTTGGCTTGTCTCTGCTGGATCTGTTGTTGCTGTTTGGCAGCAGCTTGGTGCACATCGCTCCTGGACGCGTAGTTGACCAGAGCAAATTCCAATAACGCCCCGAACACGAATGTCAAACACACTCCGGTCCACACGTCTATGGCTTTGGTGTAACTGACCGGTGGTTGCGATGCGTTAATGCCTGAGATCTGAGTGGCCATCGACAAGAGGGTCGTCACTCCCAGTGAGACTCGAGCGACAGTGGCGTTCGGGTCCAACCAGAAGGAGACCCACGAGACAAATATGAGCATGGCACATGGAATGTAGATCTGGATCAAGTAGTAACTGAACTCTCGTTTGAAGAGGAGGTCCACTCGCAGACAACTGTATTCGCCTTAATAAGTAATTGACTTAATTATTCAACTAGATCATTTATCAATAATAGGGTGTAACCTGTGTTAGTTTTGCTTGTGCAATAGTTCGTCAAATATTTTTGTAGTGTAAATCTTGGCAAATTTAGATTTTTAGTGACTTGCACTGGATCACCTTCCTTCCACATGAAGACCAGGTCGTCAGTTGTGTAACCATCTTTGGGAACAAATAATTAGGGGACTCAATCTGGCTGAAACGATCATGGCAACTCACAACTGGCCATTTGTATGAAACAGGTCTGCCGGTCTAAGGGATAGTACTTGAGATCCATTGGACAAGAAAGGACTTAAAAGGAAAAGAAGATTGCTTGTTGAATGTTAAGAACTAGCAAGGTTGATTGATTACCAAGTGAAATGCGAATTGAAAACAATACATTTCCATTAGGATAGATTCTCAAGAGCACATTGGGCATGATGATCTCGTGAAAGTGGCCGTCCTTTTCATTGGAGAAGAAGAGGTCAGGCTTCCAGATCCGGTCCGGGTCTGTAAGCACCAGATATAAGATCTTTCCGTCCATGTCATCGAATTGAAGCCGATTGTCGTTCCACTGCTCTCGGAATGTGATTTGACTCGAGTATTCCTAACCAACAAATAGTCAAATAATTTACACCACTTGTAGTAAACAATGGAATGTCGTGAATGTTTGTTAGCAATTAACAAATTAAGATTAGAGACAATTGCAATTATTTTAAGAGTTAGCCTTGGCTTATTTAAATAAGCGTCAATACATATGAATTTTAATTTGATTATTTTTGCAGGTATTACCACAAATCGTATTTGTGTAGGTTAATTATAAATTATAAAGGTCATTTAATGCCTGTTTTCGAGACTTGTTAATAATATTCTTCATTAAATAGCAATTATCAGAAGACTCAGAACATCATAAGTGTCAGCATTTTGATTGTTCCGTATGGTCAGCTTCGAGTTATCTAACCAAGATGTTTATCAAAAGTAAGTTTTCATATCAGATATAATTGTGATTGAAAGGTAAGACAAAATTATTGACTCAAAGGACTAGTTTGTTTTGTTTGTCGTATGATTTAATCAAAGTTGTTTAGCTATCAGACAATAGGTGTGAACACAAATAACAAAAAATTAATTAGAAATTAGCAAGAAAACAACTAATTATTTTCCATCACTTTAATCATAACTAGCTTACGTAGCGGTAATAAATAGATGACCTGGTGTTAAGTGAAAGTTCCGCCACTATATTAATATTTATCAAGCATTTGATCCAAAGCTCATTAAAAAATATTTATCAATTGGATTAATAGTATTGACACGAATTACACAATCTTTTTATGACATTTATCGCGAATTCTTATCTCAAAACGAGTCGCAAAAAGTCAAGTAAAGCACACTATCATTGCTCCCAATCGTATGGTTTGATTAATAATACCGATTCAATCGAAACCATTGATATTTCACTATTTGACGATGTGTCAGAACGGAAGGCATTTGATTGATATTGGATTTAATCGATAATCCAGTTATAAAATATAAGGAGTGCTCTGTTCACAGGTAGGCCTCTGATTGACAGACAAGTTGTCTCAACTCTATTGCTTAATGTTTTGAATTTTATTATTTGTTCCAAAAAAAATAACAAAAAATGTTTTTGTAGTCATATGGCAAGTCATATATCCGAAGGCTAAAAGTTTTCTCTCTAAGAATTTGATAAAAAAATACTTGAAGCAAAAATGAAATCCAAATTATGTTCCATTGAATAGAGGAAATCAATTAACGAACAGAATTAATAGTGACTCAGATTTGAGCCAATTTTTGATGTGAAGTCAAGCCATTCAAACACTCATTCACTTCAATCAAATCCACTATTAATGCAATTGTGTTAACAGTGATATTGTGCGGAAAATTAATTGTGAATCCAATTATCGAAATATGGGCTCAAATGTTACGAAAAAGTTGCGGAAAAAGATTTGTTTCGATGTGAACCTAATGTGCTATAAGAGGGCGATGAGAGCCAAGTTCGTCAACTACGACAGTGTGGCCGCCAGTGCACAGACCGGAGACATTGTCGAAGTAATGCTGAGCCAATCAATCAGTCATTACGTGCTATTGGATCGACTCATTGACGGTCAGTTCTGGTGTTTTCACGTGCAACGGATGCCACATAACAAGCACTACGGACTCATCAGACACGAGCCGCTCAATCGTGTGCTGATAGATGTCTTCCCCAACACTATTCCCGTCTATAGAGCGACAAATCACAGTAAACTATCGGCAAAAGTGCTTCAATTGACACAAAACTCAACGCCAGATATAACTAAAGTGTTGGCTCTGTTGGAACCGATGGCTAACACTGTCGTGAAGTTTGACGAGAATGCATGCAATTGCGAACATTATGTCACTCTCTGGAAGTACGGCATCGGATGGAGTCATGCAATCAATTCGAGCAAAACAATTGTCAAAACATTAAACATTTTTCGTAAGAGTCTGTCGGAAAATATATTCAACGATTCGTGTATTGCGATCTCAAATGAATCCGTTTCGCACATCGACTGCAATATAATTATTTATTGTTTCGGACTCTATGGCCACAAACTATTGGATGGTATCCAATATGTTATGCAAAGACAGAAAACTTTGGCCAAAGTCTGACATCAATTATCATCTCATCAGTTGTTGACTCAAATTAATTCTGAATTTTAATTGAATTTTTATTTATTTTGTTAAAAACTTGAATAAAACTTTTATATTGTTTTGTTAATTTGCATCTTAGCAAGAAAAGTTATCTAGTCAAGAAAAGTTACAAATTCTTACCATTGTGACATCATCAATGCTCGAGATACTTCTGACGTAAATGTTAATGGAGACAAGAGCCGGGCCATCTAAGTTAGAAGTTATCAAGTACTATAGTAAATTAGGCATTTAAGTTGAGTTTGCATACTTTCAAAAAGTCCATACGAATAACAAAAGTGACCATGCAGCTAAATTGGACAAACAGTTGTATACCTTGGCCCTGTGACGCGTTCACACCGGACGGTCTGATCCGCGAGTCGTATCTGCCGTCGCCTATTATAGAGTCGAGTATACGCTTCTCAACGGCACGAAAGTTGGCCCTCGCTTTGCCGGTAGCCCTATATAGAGGGTTAGGTAAGGCTTAGATAAGGTATAGGATAGGGTCGGATGGATCGCTATGGCCTGGAGTATCACAAATAGGCACTAACCAGGTCTGACGAGCCAGCATCAGAGCTGTGACCAGGATCAGGATGTGCGAGGCCATGGCTAAGAGCCAAATGAGATGAGTGATCTAGGTGTTTGGGGTGATCTACTGGTGATCTGCTGGTGACCAGGACTGGTCAGCAAACACTGCTGAGAGGCCACTCTCTCAGCAAAGCCTTTGACTCCATTTTGGGAATCAATACAATCGACTGATGGATGACAGACTCAGAACGCATAGATAGCAAAGAATCGGTGCAAAGAATATTGTGAAGAATCCGCAGAATCCGTCAGATTTGGTCCAATTGGGCCCATTTGGTGGACGTCATTGTTGAGCAACAGCTGTGCCTCTGTTTGGCACTGTTTGGCAGTTGTGAGTCACGTGACGGCCAATGACAACAACCGATAGTAAACAAACGGTTTTCTAATCACACTTTTCATCAGTTTTTGTCTCAAATCTAATTAATTGCCGAATCACTGGTCGATTGCTAGTTAATTGAGTCCACTATTTATACCACAATTACTGCTCACCAACCAAATTAATGTCAAACAAATAATGAACACCAAATCGGACAAACCAGAGGCTAACTCCAAGTCTGACCCGAAACCGATCGTTGGTCAGCGCCAGCGGTCATCCACTTCGCCCTCGACTCTGGCCTCAGCCGACCTCACGGCCAGCAAACTGCGGACAGTCTATGGGCCCAATGTTTCGACCTCTTCGACAGCTGCCGACGTAAGTTTGAGCCGATGGTCAGCGACGGCCGGACAACCGCTGGCAATGGACACGACGACAGTGACCACTCATTCGTTGAGCTCTTCGATGATGGGCTTTCAAATGCCGCAGAGCTTTGTATTACAGCAAGTGATCCCAAATTTTCCCAACTATTTATCGAACTTACCTTCGATGCCATCGATGCCATCACTACACGACTATCTGCCGACACAACTGCCAACTGTTTCGATGCCGTCGATGCCGTCGATGCCGTCAATGCCATCAATGCCGGCCCTATCTATGCCTAATATATCGATACCTTCGATGCCTAACTTACCATCGATGCCATCGTTCACTGACTTCATGAACAGTAATGACAATACTTTTCATACAACTATTGATCGCATTTAAAAATAAGACAAAACTTCTCATTTAATCATAACTTCTGATTCAGAAGTTTATAATTTTATAATTCAGTTATAATTATAATAGAATTCATTAATTATGAACGTATACCAAAATAATTGTTCTAATATTCTAGTTAAAATAGAAGCAAGATTTGATTTATTCATAGCTGAAATCAAACCGATTAAAAATAACCAAGAATCATGAAAGCACTATTTCAGTAAATTGGTGCTTTTGAAAAGTGATAATAATCCTCAGGGACAGATTCATATTTATCACTCACATTTTCCTTATAAATTTTAAAAAAATACTCGATTCAAATGATAAAATTCCACAAATCATAGCTTTTTATTTCTATTCTTCACTTTATAACTGATCCGACAACCGGTAATTCCGATCCAACTGTCGATCGTAGCGGAAAAATGTTAATGAATTCAAACAAAAGGCAAATTCAATGCTCAACTTCTTAAACCTTTTTCCAATCTTAGGTTTTCCGAGTCGTAAGCCGACAAAACCGTGGCCTCAGTTGAGACAAGCAGTGAAGAATTCTCACCGACGCTTCTCAGAGATCGGCTGTAAAGTGCCGTTCCTTTTCAACTGGAGAGAAGACCCGGAGAATAAGCGTCTGAGGATCTACTTTTTGTCGTCAATTAACAACTCGGCCGACATAACACTGATCTACTGCGACATCGACACCGACCCCAACGCCAAACAAAACTCTCTCAGTTCTGACTTCAGTAAAGATGTTCGACAAATCGAAACAAACCTTAACAAAGAGGTTGTCATTGAAGACTGCAATTCGGAGTTGGCTTTCAGTTCGGACGAGGAGTTCATGCCAATGGGTGACCGTCGGTCGGAGAGCCGACGCAAGACCAGTGACATCAGTCCCAAAGCCTTGTGGAGGCCTTTGATTACCAGCAATAAACCGGGATTTCCCTTCGATTCCGATCAGTCCAACACTCGCGAAGAGAATCTTCAATTGGAGAGGAAGAGGATTATGTTCTCCGGCATCACATCATATGAATATCAGCCTAAGAGTTCCAGATTTGTCTTCACTTCTGGTGATACTCTATATTGGTTTGACGACTCGTTAGAGCCCACCAAACCTCCTGTCGAGGGAAAGACACCCCAACCCCAAAAGGGACCGCCGTATACACCACAAAAGTTAGAGTCGACAACAAGTTTCTGCAAAATGAATCCTCAACTGTGTCCGTCCGATGAGAATCTGGTCGCATATGTAGCCGACGGAGACCTCTGGGTCTGTAATCTGAAGTCAGGTCTAGAATTCAGATTAACAGAGACTACGTTTGAGTCTTTTTCCGACTCGTGTGCCGTATCTGCGGGATTGCCGTCTTATGTAATACAAGAAGAGTTTCGTAGATATACGGGGTTTTGGTGGCGACCCGACAACGACTTCGACCATATCGAGGACAACGGCGATCCCAGTTATACCATTCTGTGTGAGTTCGTCGATGAGAGTGAGGTTGAGTTAGTGAAGATCGCCTCATGGGATGGCACTGTCGAGGAATACCGTTTTCCCAAACCAGGTCATACACACATTTTTGTCTTTCAATAATCCACTAAATAAATGATTTTGCGATTACAGGTCAGTCCAACGCTGAGTCCTCGCTATCGATAGTGACCTTCTCATTGAATCCGTTGACAAATATCATATCCGATGTTAAGATATTAAGTCTTCCAAAGTCTTTGAAAGACATATTTCCTTCGTTTGAGTATTTGGTTCGTTGTGGATGGCATTCATACGATGCCATTTGGCTTCAGCTCTTGGATAGGAGTCAATCACATCTAGTTCTAGTCCTGATGTCTGTTCATGACTTGTTTCCGCCGCAAATTCTTTACGAAGAGAAGTCGAACAAATGGATCAATTGTCACGACATTCTGCACTTTTTTAGCAGCAATGAGTATCTATCGGTCGGCTCCACCGTCCGCTTCATCTGGTCGTCAGAAGAGTCTGGTTTCAGACACTTATACAAAATCGAAATTAAATTAGTCGGTTGTGATAAGAGTCCCGATGTCTCTGAGAATAGACTATCGACGGGCGGCGACGACAAGGGATGTGACGCTAAACTTCCTAAACTTGACAAACCAGGTCTGAGACCAACTTCATTGTAATTATCATTTATATCTTCTTCATCTTAGGAGTTGACGAAAAGAGCTCACCGAACAAACAAGGTAAAAGATATGACATTTCAATTGATTCTAATTGTTTGATTGTTTAGCACAAAACGCATCCGAAGGGTCGGGAAGTGCTGTCGAGGCTTCTTCAAGTTAGACCATTGATTGACCTGCGATGACAATTATTGATAAATTATTGATGTTTTCAGGTCTCAACAGTTCTGCCGAATTCAGTTCAATAGAGACTCTTCGGTCAAAACTTGTGTCGAAAGTGCAGTTAACTCACGGCAATTGGGAAGTGTCTGACAAAGAGGTCTGGTTTGACGAATCAAATCAATTGATATACTTCACTGGTCTGAAGGAATCACCGCTTGAACGACATCTCTACGTAATATCTCTGAATTACCCGAAACTGCCGCCAAAACGTTTGACAATCGAAGATTTCTCGCACACAACCATTGCTTTTAACTCAGACCACAAGTATTTTGTTGACATTCAGTCAAATATAACGATACCGCCGTTCGGTTATCTCCAGAAGATAACCACTGGTTCCAGCAGTTTGCCCGACGCAGAGCTTGTTCGCCTCTTTCTGGGCTCATCGGCCAACCCGGGAGAAGACAGCGATCAAATCGATCTCTTGCCGGGAATGGCAGCGCCACAGCTCTTCGACTATCGACTCAAGTCGGGTGATCTCATCTATGGTTTCATCTTCAAACCCGAATGTATGGAAGCGGGCGTTCGGTATCCAGTGCTGCTCGAGGTGTACGGCGGGCCAGAAGTCCAGTTAGTGAGCAAATCATTCAAAGGTTTGTATTCAATACTTGCAATACAATCAGTTGACGTCTTGTATGACAGCTGTCCGCCACTGTCGCCGTCACTTATTGGCCTCCGAGGGCTATATCGTCGTTGCGTTTGACTCGCGAGGCTCTAAACACAGAGGAGTAGCTTTCGAGTCACACTGCTATCGACGTTTGGGTCAGATAGAGATCGCAGATCAAGTCGAAGCCCTTCAGTGGTTGGCAGAGAACACAGACTTTATAGACATGTCAAGGATAGCAGTCCACGGCTGGTCTTACGGCGGCTATCTCTCGCTCATGGCTTTAGCTCAAAGGCCGGACATATTCAAGTGCGCTATAGCGGGCGCTCCCGTCACGAGCTGGCAATTGTACGACACCGGGTATACAGAAAGATATATGGGAACGCCTGAGGACAACCCCGAAGGTTATCGGATTGGAAATGTCATCTCTCACATCAATTCTTTTCCCAATGAGTAATAGAATTCTCATTCTTCTAATTCTTCATAATTGAATGTCTTGTCTATAGAGAGAACCGGTTGTTGATAATCCACGGCCTGATGGACGAGAACGTGCACTTCGCTCACACGGTTCAGCTCATCCAAGCCCTGATCAAAGCGGGTAAACCCTACCAATTGAATGTAAGTCATCTTCTGATGAGTTGCAGTCCAAGACTGACCCGATTGTCACCCGACAGGTGTATCCGTTCGAACGGCACAGCCTTCGTCAGAGTGGCTGCTCTGAACACTACGAAACTCTTTTGTTATCGTTCTTGCAAAACAATTTATAACCCATTGACTCACTCCAAGACTCCCCGTATCCGTACGAATGGCAAAGCACACGACGAATCGCTCAAAGACTGGCCACCAGTGCCGTCGCCGCACTTCGCGGCCATTCAAACAATTCTTTCCTACATTTTGTTCTGAAACAACAAAATATAGACTGAATTCGAAGCCATAATCATATTTGAGTACAACAATAGACACATCCATTGCCGCCGACATCCCTGTCCTCGCCATCTCTTGTGACTGAGTTGACCCGACCATCGATGACCTCTATTATCGACTATTGATCCTCACTATTGACTAAATTTTCTAAATTTTATTTTCAATTTATATACATTTAAAGACTAATGTGTTATCAGATTTGTTAATAAGATTTTATTATTAAAAATAAATAATTATTAATTAATAACCGAAAGGTTTTTCAAAACTAATTTAAATCGATATTTGAAGCAATCATTTGACGAAATGTTTTTTGAATTTAATTAATGAAAAGATTTTATTTATTGTATTTTTTATTATTTTTAATCCAAAATAAAGAGTTTTTTTTTCCTGAGTTCAACACTTTTACCCTAAACATGAACTATTATTTGAATGACTTTACCGAAAATCCGATCTCAATAGCGCATGAAATTAGAAAACGCATAATAGAGGCCTCTTATAGATCATAGTTTAGTAGAGATAAACCCCACGAATTCAGTGCTTTTATGGACCATTCGAAGGACTTTTATTAGAAAACAATGTTAATAAATATACATTATTATGATCTGTCAGATGAGTGCAAACTCTTCAAACCCGATGATCCAGATAAAGAACTCAAGAGTTGACTCCTGTTCTTCAGCGACAGTTCACAGCCATTGCTTTGCATTGCAGACGAAGACCAACCGATGTTTGATGAAGGAGTCGCTGACCATCTCTTGTCTCTCCCACTACTGACTAACCATTGAAAGTGTTGGTCAGTTATACTTCTGTTCGCCATATGTTGTGTCATCGCGAATAGTAGTGGTCTGTCGAAGAGTTCAAGAATTGTTTCTGAATGTCAAACTCATTCACACATTTATCTTAGAACAATCTGTAAATGTGTGATAGAAACAAAGAGTTGATGGCGAGTCTCAAAAAGTTATTTGAACTGCGATTCATTGGCGACAACAGCAAAGACAAACCCAACCAATGATTTTCTGCCAAATTGTATCACATTTTCTGATATTTATTTAATTAAAGTGTTATTTTGCTAATTGAAGCGAAACATTAAACTCTTGGACAAACAACAAACCACTTATGTCTTAATAAGTGGTCAAACGGTTTAATTATCACACATATAGTTATCCAGTAATTAATGCAATTTCACAAACATTTGTCGATTAGTTCGAAGCATTCAATTAAATCTCAGTACAAACAATCGGACCGTAATTTAGAGCGACTGTGAGTGCACTCAACGCCCGAAAGTCGACGAAACTATTGGCAACAAAACGTCCAAATATTTCATACTTTAATCCAATTGTTGTTTGAAATTTCATTTCATTTTCGGCGATAAAATTATAGAAATTGTTTTCATAACTCAGTTTCAATTTTTCGGAACGAATTTCTGTCTTAAATGTCTGACAAATTGAATTTAAAATTGCATTTATTGGTCGTTTAAGGCAGAAATTGGAAGCCAATAACTTCGGTTAGCATGGTGATGCTCGGGTGAGACCCATTTCAATTGATTCCATTCACGTTATTCATCAATTATGCATGCTGCTCTATATCGGCAAGTTGATATTTGCAATTTACCAGTGCA
>JAUJYQ010000072.1:0-12121 GCA_033995645.1 Hemileius initialis | reverse complement strand
TGAGCAAATTCAATATTGATTTCAGCAAGCTCAATAAGCTTGCTAAGCGTGGATTTTACTTAGCAACTGATTGTGCATGGTCGTATTAAAATAAGCTCCTAGTGTATCTTGCTTTTTATGTATTTTTATTGACAAAAATTGAATTTGCGTAAGCTAGCAACTATGAAAATTCATATAATCAAGATAAAATAAGCACAATTGTAGTGAAGGGCCTCGATATCATCTAATGAGAATCGACGACATCGCCAGTCAACACCACTTCGATCGCACATTACGTTCAATAAGAATTTCATAGCTCGACGAAACATTAATTGTGTCCATAGGTTGCATAACTAGTTACCTACGAACAAATTAACAAAGCGATGACCGCAGCGACCAAATTGATTGTCTTCGTGATAGTCTTGGTCTGTCTATTGGTTACTTTCGTGCACATCTTCGCGTCTCTGATTCAGTACATTAATTACAATATCGAGATAAAGACCGAATACTTCGATTGGTCGCCTACTCTGCCTTCGGTCACATTCTGCGGACACAAATCATTCTTCATCACAGATGGCTATTACGAGAAACTGTTCGGTCGTCCTCGTGAGGGAAAGATCACTACAGAGGAGAGCAAATCAATTGAATCTAATCTGACACAACTGACGGTCAAAGATCAGTTCGAAGCAATGGTAACGATTGAAGACTTGCAACAATCTATCGAATGTCGATTTGTCTACGAAGAAGGATATCATTCGAGTGACTCAACAGTGGACTGCAATCAAGAGATGGATCCAAAACTGAGTCTGAATTCACAACTTTATTGTTTCACTTTGTTTCGAGAGACTAATCGATCGCATCATTGGAGACAATTTGCGACAAACCCTTGGATCAGATTCGAAATCAGACTGAAGTCACCCGAACTGATGGTAAGCATTCATTCGCCAACACAACCGATATATGACTTGAAGAAGAACAGCATTCAAGTAATTCATTTGAACTCAAAGAAGACCACAAATGTCTTCTACAGAACGATAACGCGCCGCCATTTGGCCGAACCGTATGGGCTATGCCGGACATACTCGGGTGGTCGGACATACCAGGCCTGTCTCGTGGAGCGCGTGGTCTCCATCTGGGAAACGGTAGGATGTCTGCCGCGAAACTACCTAGTTCACAACACATCGCTAGACACATTCCTCTGCAGCGAATCTCTGACATCGGTTGCAATGATTGGCGGGTCAGCTAAAGAACCAGTTCACATCATGAACCTAATGGCATCAAATCAGATGAACGAGGCTGTTTTTGAAACTCCCCTCTACACTATGGCCGACCTGATTGGCCAGACATTCAATTATATCTGCATATGGATGGCCGGTCTGGCACTCTATCTGCTGTCCCGAATCGGACTCGAGAGTAAACTAACACGTATTCATGCAATCAAATAATCACCATGCACTTTAATAGATATTGTCTAGCTAATTTTCATGTGGTAATAAGTTGGGGTTTTCTGTCAGTTGGCAATTAATAAATTAAATTACACACAATTCTAAATCAACTTGCTGATTGAATTGATGCAGTTATCAAGCTCAAATTAGTGGCAGCGGTTAGAAGCGAATTAGCGGTAACTAAGCTTTGATAAATACCTCTGACATTGAGGACGACATAATCGCGAGACAATATGCCGAGATGTGATGTGGCCGTACAGACCTGTTCGGTGACATTAACAAGATCAAGAGACCAACTCATCAAACGAAGAACTCACATAACGACCCGCGTTGTCGAGTCTGACATTTCTGATCCACAACTCGTTGTTCACTTCGCGACAGTTGTCTGGCAGTGGTTCTATGTCTTTGGACCACTTGATGGTCGGCGGCGGTGAACCACCGAATTGACACTTGAGTTCAATGTTGGAGCCGACAAAAGCCGTCTCCTCTTTGCTCTTCTGTATGGCCGGTTTGATTAGCCCCTTGCAGGCCATCTGATACGCCTCTTCCGACTTGATGTCGATTCCCATATACTTATACATTTGGATTTGAAACTTGGATTGCATTCTACTGACAACACTTCCGATTTTGCCTCCAGTTATGTGTTTAAACGTCGACTTTTCTATGACCTTTCCCTCAGATGTCTTGTCAACTGTGCCGAACCCGAACCGACCTTTTATCTCATAAATCCTCAAATGCTTAGCGTCAAGGAAATCAAATACTTTGGGCGACGATCTGCCGACGAAACAAACGACAACACCCGACCCGAACCATCCGGGATTGTTGGCCAATGTGAGCGATAAGTCTTGTTTCTGGTATCGCTGACCGACAACCAGAGGATTGTCGGCAAAACTTTCTTTGGTCTCTACAGTTAAGCTTTGACCCGACGATAGCTGACCAGAGATGTCGACATATCTTCGCGGAGAACGCACTTCCATAGCATTGAGTTCTGTATGGAAAATAAAAACCCCGAATAAGATGTTTGGTCAGAGAACTGTTCCGAAGAGTTACCATTGCAAATTCTGTCCTTAAGTGTGGACTGACTAGACCTGAATGACTTCTTTGCCGGTTTGTATATACAAAACAGTCCATTCAAGAGTCGATAGGCATCGGCTGAGTATCTGAGCTCACGAATCGTCATTTGGTCTCAAAAGTCAATCAAATCAAATACAAATTGTTTTGTCTGCGGATCAGACATTGAAACGTGATTTTGTTTTTGTTAGTCTATACCGGGGTTTGACTGCAACTGATTGACGACAACTCTGTCGGCAGATGTCAGACAAGTGTTGTCTCTCGAGTGATGCAATTGAGAGCCAATCAAACGATTCTTTAATCTGAAGTCTAAACCAATAGAAAGTGGTTTTCATTTGATTTAAACATTAAAAGGCATTCAAACGTTAAAAACAGTAAAGTTTTGAAAGATTCCAAACTGTTGTCAATTGTCATCTGCTTTGCTGTCAAACCACCGATGATTAAGCCATGAGTAGTACCACCAAAGACCCGAACCGGACATATGTCCGAAGACCGATGGCTAACGTGGGCTTCTTCGTGCCGATCACCGCCGAAGACGACCAAAGTGGTGTGGCGAGACCACCGCCACGGGTGGAACCGCCCAAAAGAGCTGGACTGTCCGCATGGATATGTCCGTGGTCACCGATGGACAACGAGTCCGATAATGAGAACAAAGTGAGCCCTAAGAAGTTGATGGCCAAACGAGCGGCTCAAGGATTCACTGGTTGGCTACCACTCAGAGAGAACTTCGCCAACACTACTGAAGTGGTCCCAAATGTCGAGTTTTCTGTACCGCATTTTCTGCCCCAAAAGATCAAGAATAAGTTGACTCCAATGAAAAGCAAAACCCGGAGAAGAAGTTCAGGCATTAGTTCGGCGCTAAGAAGGGAAACATTTCGGGTGACACCCCGGTCGAGCGGTCACATTAATCTGTTGCCGAAATCAATGGCAACCACTAAGAAGAGAAGATCCGGTGGTGGCGTCTCTTCCATGCAAAAGACACCGAGGAATAGACCACTGATTGAAGCGAACACTCCTTCGTCATCACTGTTTGAATCTTTTGCAGTCGAAGAGATTCAATACATTTCATGGCTAAACGTTATGCTCTCATCGAATGGCGAAGAAGAGAAAGTAGATTCCAATCGACTGATCATTGATTGCTTCAATTCAAACAATACAAACGTCACTCTCTGTCCCACCAATGAAGAGAAATCGGTTGCAACTTATCGGCAGACACTTAAGTGGAATCAGTTGCGCGAATTGGCGAAAACAATGTTCCGATCGGATCAGATTAAAAGTGTGAATAAGAAACTGATGGATGACATAAAAAACGACAAGTTTTTCATCCGCAAAGACCGCGCCATTCACGCAGACGTCGGTGTCCGCAAACATATAACGGAACTTCTGCTATCTTATAACCCGCTTTGGCTGAAGATTGGTTTGGAAATCGTGTTCAATGACAAGATTTCTTTTACTTCTGCTCCGATTCGGTCCACTCTCGAAGACTTTATCAAACAAAACCTCTTAATTTCTAAACGATTAATCACAAAGTATGGCCACAAAACAATTGTCCACTTCTTCAAAGACGAACACCACGTTATCCAGGCTAAAAAGCATATTCTGTCCAAATTTCTCATTTTGCTAAACTTCTTGGACAACGCCAAACAGAAACGACTGATAAAACACAATCCCTGTCTGTTCCGTATGAACGCTAAACACAAGTCGACAAAGGAATTGATTGTATCGTTCGCTCGCGAGTACATCACAGGCATCGGCGATATCCTCAAACATCTGAGAGTTTCGGTCAAATTCTCCTTACAGTACGACCAGAAAGAGATCGAAGAATTTGACTTTGAAGTTACCAATTTGGCCGTCGATTTCCGATGTGGCCTTCGATTGGCCAGACTCGCTGAACTGACCACCGACAACAAGGAACTATTGCCAAAGTTGTTATACCCGGCGACCAATATTAGTCGCAAAGTGCATAACATTGAGGTCGCTCTCAAAGCCTTCGGTGACATCGTTCCCGAGAAGATTACTGCCAAAGATATCCAAACCGGTCACAGAAAGAAGACAATTCAGTTGTTAGACGCGATTATCTTCAAACACACCAGCGATCAGGAGATCAGACAGAAAGAGCTCTTCGAAGATTGTGTTATCGCTATTCAGCGCCGTTTCAGAGCTAATCGTTTGATGAAAATCGAAAGAAATAGCTTCCAAGACTTGAAACAATCGGTTCTATTGGTCCAAAGAATGTTCAGAGCAAAGAGAAAGGGACCCAAAGATGAAAGAAATGTGACTTTTATTGAAATCAGAAATCACTTCAAAACTTTAAGACATGCTGTCAGAAGAGTTCAACGCATTTTCAGAGCGAATAGACTGATGAAAGCCGAAAGAAAGAGATTTCTTGAACTCAAACGATCAGCTCTTTTGATTCAATCGCGACTAAGAGCCAACAAATTGATGATCGCTGAGAGGAATCAATTCCAAGCTCTAAGATCTGCTGTTATGAGAGCTCAAAGTCTCTTCAGAGCCAATCAGTTGATGAAAGTCGAACGTAAAAAGTTTGTCGAACTGAAGCGAATGACTATTTTGATCCAAACGCGCTTTAGAGCGAACAAACTGATGATCGCTGAGAGGGAACGCTTCCAAACATTAAGATGTGCTGTCATCAAAACACAAGACCTGTTTAGAGCCAATCGACGAATGAAAATTGAAAAGAAGAGATATCTGGACCTAAAACGATCGATATTTTGGACTCAAAACCGTTTCAGAGCTAATAAATCTATGATCGCTGAACGGAATCGCTTCCAAACCTTGAGATCTACTGTTATACGAATTCAACATATCTTCAGAGCCAATCAACAGATGAAGTCCGAAAGACAGAAGTTTCTTGTGCTCAAGCGGTCGACAATAGCTATTCAGAGGCGCTTCAGAGCACACATATTGATGAGAGTTGAGAAAAATCAATTCCAAACTCTAAGGAATTCTGTCATTAAAACTCAACTTCTATTCCGAGCCAATCAACTGATGAAAGCCGAAAGAAAGAGTTATCTAGAGCTCAAACAGTCCACAATTTTGATTCAGACCCGCTTCAGAGCTAACAGATTAATGACTAAAGAAAGACATTGTTTCCAAACATTGAGAACTACTGTTATAAGAACTCAACATTTATTCCGGGCTAATCGTTCGATGAAAGCAGAAAAAACAAAGTTTGTTGCGCTCAAGCAGTCGACTGTTCTCATTCAAAGACGGTTCAGAGCCAACAAACTGATGGTTACTGAAAGTGAACGCTACCAAACATTGAGATGTGCTGTCATTAGAATTCAAGAGCTGTTTAGAGCCAATCGACAGATGGAGATCGAAAAGAAGAGATATCTGGACCTCAAACGGTTGACACTATGGACTCAGAACCGCTTCAGAGCTAACAAACTGATGATTGCTGAGAGGAATCGCTTTCACACTCTAAGACAGACTGTAATCACAATTCAGAACTTATTCCGAGCCAATCAACTGATGAAACTCGAAAGAAAGAAGTTCCTTGAGCTCAAACAGTCAACAATTTTCATTCAAAGACACTTCAGAGCTAACAAATTAATGGCCGAACAAAGAAATCGTTTCCAAACACTGAGATCTGCTGTTATAACGACTCAATGTTTATTCCGAGCAAATTATTTAATGAAAATTGAAAGAAAAAGATTCGTTGAACTCAGACAATCTGTTCTCTTCATTCAGAGCCTCTTCAGAGCAAACAAATTAATGGCTGAACAAAGATATCGTTTTCAATCTCTCAGATGTTCTGCCATTAAAATTCAGGCTATTTTCAGAGCCAATCAACTGATGAAAACCGAAAGAAAGAGATTTCTTGAACTGAAACGATCAGCTCTTTTGATTGAATCGCGATTAAGAGCCAACAAATTGATGATCGCTGAAAGGAATCGCTACCAAACACTCAGAACTGCGGTCATCACAACTCAACTCATATACCGAGCTAATCGTTCACTAAAAGTTGAAAGAAACAAATTTCTTTTGGTCAGACAATCGGCACTTTTTATCCAAAGACGTTTCAGAGCCAACAGAGCGATGATCGCTGAAAGGAATCGCTTCCAAACTTTAAGAAATACTGTCATAAAAACTCAACGTTTAGTTCGAGCCAATCAACTGATGAAAGTCGAGAGACAGAAGTTCTTGCAATTGAAGATTTCGATTCTTGCCATTCAAAGACGATTTCGTTTGAATAAGGTGTCTGAGGTGGAGAGAGCTGCCATCAAAATCCAGGTCAGTTTTGCTTTAAAATTTAATTTACATAATTCATTAAATGAATTTATATTCTAATAGTCATTATGGAGAGGTTACAAGACTCGGCAACTGATCCACGATGAGAACCAAAACGTGAAGAAAGCGATGGTCAGAATCATGACAACCACTTCTCTGGTCACCGAAGACAGGATTCTTTGCAACCGAACGCAGAACTCACTGAACAAGTTATTGAATTACACCGGACTTCTGGCGTTGTCTCACGAATTGGATGACTTGGACGGAACGACAGGACTGTCTCCTGAATCATGTGAGACAATCGCCACCGCCGGAGCCGTTCCCATACTCTTGAAGATACTGAACGAATCCAATCGAAGCGAACCTCACAAACAGATAATTATTCTCTCGATTAATATTTTGCTCAATTTGGCCAAAGTATGTCTCGTCTGTCGTATATCTTGTATTGTATTGACCACTGACTTGTTTTCCAGTTCGACAAGACTTTACCCGAACTGATGTCCGAACCCAATCAGACCCAAACTGTTGACACACTCTTCAAACTGATCAGAGCTTTCGTCCGAAACAACCAATTGATCGACAAATGCTTTACTTTGCTTTGGATTCTACTTAAGGACGAATCAGTCCGTCGGGTATGACATCACTATTGACTTGATTTGTGTCCAAACGTTACGATTGGTTCCAATTGTCTTACAGAGAGTGATGTCTGACAAACGCAAAGTGGAGACAATCACTCAGATATGGGATCAGTCGAAGAAAGACAAGTCTTATAAGAAGTATAAACTGAAGAGTGAATACAATTTTTCGCCCAAATGGCAAATCGCCAGAAAAAATGTGTTCGAGTTTACCAATCATTTTGTCGCCATTCAGGCCATCGCTAACCGATTGAACCTCAAGTGAAACACAAATTCTATCAAATAATATCAGTAATGCTTGCAATGAATCACATATTTTATCACAAAATTGTATTTTAATCGCATTTATATTATTCGTCACTTTTTGTATAGTTTTTATCCTCAAATAAAACACAATTTTATGCTCTTTTAGTCGAATATGTAATCAATGATTAAAATGTTGTGACTTATCAAACATTACGATTGACTCAACGATTGGCCAACACTTCTGGGCTCGAGTTTGGTCAGAGTTATGCAATCAAAGTCACACAATTGAGTGATAACTTGGATCAATTGCTTCTGAGGCGGCGATAAGGCCGATGAGCCCGCGATGATGTCCGGGTTGGCCGACACTTCCATTATGAGCTGTTCGATGGCCGGCCGCAGAGCGACCACTGCGGCCGCGAAGTTGAGATCCATTTTGAAGTCGATCCACTTATCCAACTCGATGTAGTGGTCGGCCGTCACTTCGACTCGTTTGGCGCCGAAGAGGAGCAGATGCAGGGGTGAGACCATTGTCATCTGCTTGGCCGACACCACTTTGGTCCGCAGCTTCTCTCCGAACACAAAGAAAGGCGTCGGCGATGTGTTGTTACCGAACGCCAGTTGAGTGAACGCCACCGAAGACTTGTGGATCAGTGCGTACTTGCCTTCAGTTGTCGACAACTTTCGTCTTTCCTTATGAATGCAGACATTCGGGTAGAATCCCATTGTCAACAGACCCGTCATAGTGTCCAATCCTTGGTTACTGTTCTGTCCTTGACTTTCGGTGTTGTACGACGTGTAGAACTGGTCGGCCAGTGATTCTTCGCTAAACATCGAGCACTTCATCAAATCAATTAATTGTTTCTTGGCCTCGAAAGTCAGTTTCATAGCTTGCGGCAGAAGACCATTGTTCTGACAGAAGTCGAGGTCAAATCCCCTGAAGTTCGCGACCTCGTACTTTCGATACGCATTCAAAGTGCAGATGTGGTCACTGAAGCGGCCGTCACTGAACTTGCGGTGGAAGTGTCGCAGTCGGCCCAACACCGAAGTGTCAAACGGGTCGGGACTTGTGCTCAGGTTAGCCGTAATAGTGATCATAGAGTCGGCGCAACCGAATATCACTGACGCGACCATAATTTTGCCGATTCGCGGCTCAATCGGCAGTCGGGCCAGTATTCTGCCGAGAGGTGTCAGTTCGCTCCGGTCGTCGAGGGCTTTCATTTCGCGCAAAAGGACCTCGGATTCAATTACTTTGTCGATTGGCGGCGGTTCTACGGCTTTGGACAAGAAGTCGGAAATAGAGCCCAATCTCAAGAGTTTGATTGTGAGAGCGATTTCGTGCAAAGGAGTTCTGCAGATCTCAGGCTTCAGGTATTCCTGAAGTGCGTTATATCGCGCGCGACTGCACAGGTAATAGCAATAGCCAGCTCTGACCCGTCCGGCCCTACCCTTGCGCTGCTCCAGATTGCTCTTCGAGGCCCAATCGGTGGCGTAGTTCGTCATATTGTTGTGCGATGTGAACAGTTTGATCTTGACTTTGCAGCTGTCAATCACAAACACGACGTCATCGATGGTAATACTCGTTTCGGCGATATTTGTCGATACTATTATCTTTCTGACTCCTTTCGGCACCGGTTCGAAGACACGTCTCTGTTCTTCGCGAGGAATTTGAGAATGCAAAGGAAGGACCCGAAGAGAGTCCGGAGGGAAGTTCGGGTGGGTTTCCAAGTGTTTCTGCAGAGCGAAGATATAGTTCCAGCCCGGGAGGAATATGAGGATAGAGCCATCGATGTCCAGGTTTAGAATATGGAGTATGAGTGCGTCGATCAGTTCAAAAGGAATCTCCCGCTCATCCATCTTAGACATGGCAGCAATCGTTTGTGGACTATAGTTAGGGCCGACCTTCAGATTCAGGTTAGAGTCTCCGCTCTCAGCCAACACATCCTTGTCTTCGTCCCTATTCTTGCCTCTGCGAGGTTCGGGTGCATTGAATCCTAGCATTTGAACGCAATCCTCTAAAAAATATTCTTCTACCGGGAAGTTCTGGCCGCGAACCTCCATTACAGGACAGTCTCCGAAGTATTTTTGGAATATAGTCGAGTCTATTGTGGCCGACATCAGGATCACTCTCATGTTGGGGTAAGTGTTGACCATATCTCTGATCAGAACTAAGATGAAGTCAGTGTTGATGTCCCGTTCGTGCACTTCATCGATGATCACATGAGATATTCCTCTGAGTCCGCCTTCCATTTTGCGCAAAAGGTTGCCGACAGTGCAGAAGAGGATAGCGCCGTACGGTCGGGGAAGAGTGTGCTCGAAGCGGACGCTATATCCGACGCTGGCATTCATATTGAGATATTCGGCCCTTTCCTGAGCCACCCTTTCGGCAATAGATATGGCGCTTATTCTTCGCGGTTGAGTCACAATTATGTTGCATTCGGCACCTCTCTGGTTGTCAATGAAATGGTCCAGAATATATTGCGGCACTTGAGTCGTTTTGCCGCACCCGGTGTTGCCTCGGATGATGACCACTGGGTTCTGACTTATTTTGTTGATTATGGTGTCTTTGAACGACCAGATCGGCAACGATTGTCTCCTTTCCAGCATTTGAATCAACGATTGATTGTTCACTTTATCCTTGTTTGACTTCAATAGAAAATGGCTGATCTGTGCCAATGATGTGAACGCCGAAGAACCCATTTCTTCATCCATATTACAGCCCTTCCAAGGGTTCCAATTGGGATCAGTCGGAGGACTCCAAGTAACGCATTTTTGAGCCAAAAGCGGTTCACATTTTGTTTGTGGTTTTATTTCTTCTATCAAAATAGAATACGAGTCGGGAACACCTTGCTCATTTATGTGCTCTTGTATTGGTATCGGACTTATATTCAGATCTGTCAATGTCTTGAAGACCTGTTCCTTCAGATATGGCGGACATTCAATGCCATACGAATTGATCTGTTGGTCATAAATCAGTTGTTGTCATAGAATCACAGAATTTGCTAACCATTTGATTCTTCTGTTGTTTGGATGACGTTATTTTATATTCCTGGATAACTCCAAAGTGGAACAACTGGCGAATGATCGATAGGGCGCACGAACGCGACGCCAACTGCTTATTGGAACCGATCTCTCGGGCGGTCACATCTGTCCGAATCAAACACTTAATCTTCGGCTCAATTCTATCGACTGTCACAAAACTTACTTCTGTTCAATTGTCTTATGAAGAGAGTTAGTTCGCACTCAAAACTCCTGAAGAAGTGGCAAAATGACAATAACACTCATTACCTCATCGAATGGTTGCCAATCGATTGACACTATTATTGTCGACTTCTTGGGTGACAAAAACCAGCCAAAAGAACAAATATCTGATGGAAGACACCAATAGTTAGAGTTTTGTTGATTGGTTTTCGCCATTGGATTGAATGTCGAGTCAAACGATAATATTGTCAATCGATTGGTGAGTAAAGCACTCGAAATCAGTACAATTGATGGCAAGCATTGGTTGGTCAGTAATCACTGGCCGTACCTGTTATGGTCGGGTCCGACCGGTGTGTAATGATAGTCGGCAACCATTTTATTCCTCTGAAGGAACTCATGCAACTCCTTCTTGGCGTTGTCAAGCGTCCAATTGCCGTGGATTCCAGAATTGATGTCCAATTCTTCCGCTTCTTCGAACTTACGTTTTTGAGCGATATTATCGATGTATTCCTGTTTGGGTCCATTGGGCACAGAAATAAAGCCCTGGGAGGGCGTCGGAGCAGCCAAGTTCGGGGTCGGACAGTACGGCCCGAATGTGCTCGAAGGGGTCGGCATCTGATTGACCGGCTCTGCGCTCGTATTGACGCCGCTATTGAATGGCAGTTCCGACTCATTCAAGTGTCCGTTTCTGACCAAATACAGCAGAAAATCTTTGGCCGCATTGTTTGCGCTGTCCTTCTTGTTGGTTGAGTTGCCGAGACCTGTGTAGTCGAAGCCGGAAAGTCGGACCTGTGCTCAAGAATGATGATAATTGGTTGCCATCGATTGAGTTGAAACTCGTCGCTGACTTACCTCGCATTTGAACCTCCGTTGACCCGATTGGCTGAACTGATATTCGGGAACCTTTTTCTGTTTGCCAGCCCAGGCGTACAGAAATGCCTTTGTCTGGTCACCCATTGGAACAGATGAGACTCAGATGAGATCAGTTTCGCTCAATTGTCGATCAGAACTGTTTACAGACGACAACTCTCGACATCTGTTGAGACAAAGTGTGATCAATGTCTTGAATGTCTTGTTTTGTGGACATCCGGGTCGGGACGGACTGACTGTCGGCAAATGTCGCGCAACTTATGTGTACACACACAAAATACTAACTAACTCCCAGGTTATTACCACTATTTTGGTTAGTTTGCACACTATCTTGGTGGTTAATAAGAATATTGAATAACGTCGCTTAATTTTAGACATCATTAATGTATTAGTGTTTTATAAAAAGATTTAGTGGTTATGAAA